>NIVC01000605.1:0-61794 GCA_002269645.1 Macrostomum lignano
AGGAAAATACCTGGGAATTATTCCCAAACCAACACATGCTGTCCATGACAAGACCGGTACCGTCAGGCGATCAAGAACGTAAATGTCTGTTGTGATCTTGGTCTCACCGATCGAGATGGAGTCGCGAAACTTTCCTATTACTTTCATGCACTGTCCATTCGCGGCTGGTGGACCATCAGCGGCTTCTAAAATTCGTGGCCTCTTTGCCAGCTTTTGCATGTCTTCTACTCTGATAGCGGTTATATTTGAGCCAGTGTCGGGCATCATTGTTAGTGTGACACCTCCGATTTGTACATTCACTACGGGGCAATCAGGTTTGCAGCATGGGTGTATTTTTTCGAGCGGCCAGCACCTATCGAAGTGCCCTTTTTGCACAGGCGACACACGTTTTGTCTCTGGCTGGACATGTCTCACCGCGAGTGCTTTTGCTTACCGCAGTAGCCACACGATTGACTTTTGCTCGTCTGGGGTTGTCCTTTTAGGAATCCCGGGTGCAGTCGTCCTGTACGCAGATATTTTTAGCGCATTCAGGCTCGCTGACTTGCAAATTTCGTCCCGCTGTTTTACGCATACTTCTTCAGATTGGCAAATTGTAATTGCCTCGGTGAGACTGAGTTTCGGCTGGGCCAGCAGGCGTTTTACCGTATCTGGATCTCTGATTCCGAGGACGATTTTGTCCTGTGATAAATCGTCTGAGTGCTCACAAAATGCACAAGTTCTCATCAGGTCTCTTAATTCCGTGATGTAGTCGGAGAATGTTTCGCCGTCCTTTTGCTGACGAGTCCAGAACCGATTGCGCTCAACAATAACGTTCACTTGCCCGAGTAGGTGCTCCCACAAAGTCTTGATGACCAATTCCGGGTCTCGAAGTTGTTCCACAGATAGGGGCAGGTTTTTGTATTTGTTGAACGTCGCAGCAAAGAAAGAGTTTAAAACGCAGGCCCTGCGGTGGGCGATTTCTGTGCCTTCACTTTGGGGCTGTCCGCTTCGCTAAGCTTGACCCCATTGCCTCGAAATAGGTCTCGATGGTCGCTTGCCATGCGTCAAACTCGTCTATAGTATCTGTTGCTAGATCGAGACGCGGGATCTGTAGCCCAAGAAGGCTGAACCGACTGGTACTTGCAGTCACAGCAGCGGCTCCTGCTCCTTGGCTTGTCACTGGTCTCGTAGGCGATATCGATCGCGAGGCCTTTGATCCCATCGCTGGATTCGGGCTTTTGTTCGTTCTAGCTGGTTCTTGACTGTCGGCAGATTCCGTATGTCCGAATGCAGTGTAGGATGCAACTTAAGAATCAGTGCATCAAAATCCTGCTTGCGACGCCATGTTATGTTCTTGGCCTTAAGCCACAGTAATCGGTGCTAGGCCGAAAATGAGTTAATATATTTGGTCGCTTGTTTAGGGTCGACATATAAACGGGGGCAGATGGTTTCGCACATAGACGAATAATTCGCATGCGCACACAACACCAAGGAATCCACAGAGACGGAAGCGCTCAGACGGGATGCTGCTGATCTTGACTGACGATCGCCGCCGCTACTCTTCACTTGCCGAAGGTCATTGCTGCTTTCGGTTCGCGGCCGGGAGAGATTGGTGACGTCTCCCGAGGGAAAACTTAGCTGCTGAAGCCGAAGCTGCCGGGGGAAGGGGGCTCAGATGCCGAAGGGGCAGCCGGAACAAGATACCAGCAAGTCCGGAAACACTCAAAGGGTCGGGGAAGCAGCAGGTTACTTGAGCGCGGGTCGAGTTGCCGCCTTTTATAGCTCTCACGCGGCCGATTTGTTATAACGCACGCCGAATTTTCCGATTGGCTGAGAGCTTTTGTTAAAATAGGCACCGAATTTTCTGATTGGTCGAGACGGGGCAGTCAGGTCGACTCTGATCGGCTGAGCTCAAGATCCCAAAACCTAACCCACCAGGTGGCCTTCAACCGTCTTGTCGCCGGATTGTCTGGAAGCCCATCTGACACTAGCTTTTCATAAGTTCAGTTCGAAACTTCGAATGCAATTGCGAATGAAAATCCGCTAAAATTGTGATTTAGCTTAGTAGAGAAGCTCATTACTTTAAAAAAACGTAATTATTTTACACATCATACTTAAATTTTTGATTCAAGGAAAACAAATTATACATTAATGCATAAAATGTTGTTAGAACTATTTTATCGTGCCGTCCAGGTTTTCGCGCTATTTTGATTTATCAAATAGAATATTTTACTTAAAGCTACCTAATTGTATTATTTTTACTATCACTTCTTGACCGAATGTTAAATTATCAATTATTTGTTAGTAAAGCTAAGTTGTTTTGATAAATTTACCATAAAATTAATTGCGATTTTTAAAACTATAATCCCCTTTGACTGAAAATGGAGGTATGTACATAATAATTATCATTCTAGTGTGGTATGCCTGGTATGGTCATGTATGTATTTGCATATTAATTAGGCCTACACTAGCATTTGTACCAGACTACCAGTAGCACCAAATAAACAATAAAGTAGGCCCTAATAATAAAATAGTTATATTAATATCAAAATAATTTTCATTAATTAATTACTATATCTGCTCAATTTGATAATGATAGCTTTCTAGCTATAGCCTAGTCCTAGACAATTACAGTCATTTTTTGCAAAACTCAAAAGTGTTTTAAAAAACTTTAGGTCCAGACTCAGCTACAATTTATTATCAATTTTGGCAAGATTAGATTTAAATAGATTAGATTTAAATAGACTTAAATAAGGAGTATTGGGTTTCTTTTTTGCTGGCAATAGTGCAGTTTCGTTTGCGAAATTATTTTTTATTTAAATTTGAAAGTTCAAAACCAGAAAACAATAACAATAATAAAAATTGTTGTTTTAAACCATTCTAACGATTGTGGCAGAGTTTTTAGCTCCCTGGTTGCTGAATTTGCCAACTCGTCATTGTGTTCTAGTGGCGTGGCGGTGTCGGAAAGCCCTGTTTGCTCCAAACAATCGGCGCCACATAAACTCCTGGATATGGCTCTCAAAGAGGGCATCGCTTGTTCCATGAATGGCCCTGAATTTGGCCTTGCATCGCATCTATGTTCCCTCAATTGTGTTGGTGTAGAGTCGCATCATTTGGGTCCACAAAATAGAGTCAATGGTTCACGACACTGTGGTCTCTGTGGCCACCAACTACATTCGCCACTTGGTTATAGGCTTGCCAACCATCAGTCAAGATCTGTGTGCCAGGCAGGACAAACTGCTGGATTATAAGAAGTAGTGTCTAAGCAGACCTGTCAGGCATAACAACTAAAGAGCATTTGCTGGCAGCACTTCATTTGGTAGAATTATCCACGAGGGTCTTAGTGGTTGTCCAGCCATGATACAATATATTGTCCAAAAGAAAAAGCAGATACTAGCAGCTTCTCAGCTAAAGGGAAACAGTTTAAGCCCCCCCCCCCACTTGAGCCCCTTTCGATTTTTTAAACTATTTTTTCCATAAACAACTTGCGTTTCAAGTAGCATTCAAGTGTGGCACATATTTAATGAAAAAAGTATATTAATAGAGCACCCATTTGCTTTAAAGTTCCGTGACCAGTGAGCTCTAGGCTAGCACAGTTGCTATAATTGTTTTAAACATTGTTGGTATTGTTTTCTAGTTTCAAACTTTCTCATTTAAAAGAAAAATAATTTCGCAAATGAAACTGCACTATTGCCTTTTTGCTCTATATAGTTATAATTGCTTTTTAAATATTTAGGTTATAGTCCATTTGTTTGAAAATTTAGTTATTATATTCTTAATCTCAACTTTAAAAAGAGTAAACACAGCAAGTAGGATATGTAGATAACTAATTGGATTCTTAGAAAATTATTTTTAGGCATTTACAAATCATTTTTAGTATTGTACTAATATATTCTTATATTTGCTTACTGCTGCAATAATTTAAGATTTATATATAATCATTGTAATGTTTTTTATTTCAATAATAAACAAAATTATTGAATAAAAAAATTTAAATCATTTTTTTATTTCAATAATAAATAATGCCAAAGGGATCAATCATAATAAAAGTATTTTTTTTGTATTTTAGCAGAAAAAATACCTAATAAAGATTTTGTTTAAATTTGAAAAGCTATAAAAGCTTTTGCTAATATATTATATATATTAAGATATAATACAAGGATATATCTATGGTTTACATAAACACAATTATTGCTATTCAGTAATATTATACATAGAACATGCAAGAAAGCAAAAGATAATGTCATGCATAGAAAAAAGTTATAGAATAAGGTTACATGTCCATCTTCTTCATATAGTCCTTGCTTGTATGATACTATAACTGTATAATATATATAATAATATTTTTCATATACTTATAGCAGTACTAGGCAGCTATTTATTATTGGAATTATGCTTTTACATTTGCCCCTTCTATATACTAGACCATCTTGCATGTATACATATACACAGTAGCAAGGGCTAGCTGGACTTTATAGTTTTGTATCCAAAAAGCTTATTGCATTCAAAGTATGAGGAATTCTACTTATCCAATGGCTGAAATATACTAGTTTATGCTACCTATTCATGTATTTTGTTTTGTATAAGCAGTAAATCAACAGTAAAAAGTGAGTGTTGGTCATACTAAATTTTGTATTTTCTGAGTTTCAATTATGAAAAATTTCAATTTTGATTTCAGGAAGTAGCAAATTTCAATTTCAGTTTTGATTTTGACAGAAAAGGCACCTTTGAAACATCTCTATAACAAATAGATTTAGTTCTTTTAAGCAATAAAAAATCTATTTATATATTTGTCATTGCTCCAATTTTAAAGAAACTTTAGGAATTCTACAAAGGTAGTTTAATATCAGTAATGCTAAAAAAGTAACAATATTGCTAGCATTTCTGTTACTAATACCAATGTAATGACAATCATGTCTTACATGATTACTGTAGATATGTATTTATTCATATCCGGTATTCACAATCTGTTTTACATCTGCACTCCAATAGATTGCTCTGGACTCCATGGTTCGTTATGTGTCGCCAATCAACCCGGCTGTGTTCCCGCACCTCACCCTGGTGCTGCTCGGCATTGGCATCTTCTTCACTGCTTGGTTCTTCGTCTATGAAGTGACGGCCAACAAGTTTAGCCGCGACATCTTCAAGGAGATTCTCATCTCGCTGGTTGCCTCCGTGTTCATGGGATTTGGCATCCTGTTTCTGTGCCTGTGGGTTGGGATTTATGTTTAGTTGGCATTGATTCAAACATTTCAGATTGACTTGAGCTGTTCTGCTGCCAAAATGGTTTTTTTCTAACACGCTAGCGTTTTTAATAGTCGATATCGTAATTTAAGGCTAACAAAGAAATATTGTTGGATGTTGTTTCGCATTACTAAACTCTACTACTAGCTTATATTCCTGTTACTGTTAGTAGTGTATTAATAATATGCGTTTCTCACGACTATGTGGTGTGTTTTCTCTGTTACGACTATTATATGTCTACTTATGCATTCATTATAAAAAGACTTTGAATTAGTCCCGAAATCAGATCAAATCCGAATTCTTTTCCATTTGCGCTGTAACTGTGCGCTTAGAATTTCAATAAATAGGAATTATTAGCCGCTGTGCAATCTTTAGGCCTGCTTATGGAGTACATTGCAGTGTACTGCTTTCTCCTTTCATTCATTAGTTGTTTTTAAAATGCTATTGTAGAACACTCCCCAGATCCTCAGTTGCTGGGCCAGCCTCCCAGATCCTCAGTTGCTGGGCCAGCCTCCCAGATCCTCAGTTGCTGGGCCAGCCTCCCAGATCCTCAGTTGCTGAGCCAGCTTCCCAGAGTGTCAGATGCTGGGCCAGCCTCCCAGATCCTCAGTTGCTAGGCCAGCCTCCCAGATCCTCAGTTGCTGAGCCAGCTTCCCAGAGTGTCAGATGCTGGGTCAGCCTTCCAGATCATCAGTTGCTGGGCTAGCCTTCCAGATCCTCAGTTGCTAGGGCAGTCTCCCAGATCCTCAATTGCTGGGCATTTCTTAGTCATAGTTACAACTAGTCCAGCTTCTCCGCCTCATCTTCTGACGATGGAGCGCGCAGCGCAGCTCCTAGACCAGCTGGACGCGCAGAGCCTCGCCCTCGAGCTGCTGTCCGAGCGCATCGATCGAATGCGCGCAGCCAACGCCCGGGCCATCGGCGACTTGGATCGCCACTGTGGCTCCGGTCTCGTCACCGAGCTGCCGCCGGCGCCGCTGATGTCGGCGGAGGCCGCGGCCGCCTGCGCCGTCACCCGCGAGGCCGCTTGCCGAGTGGAGCTGCGCCTCCTGCTGGCCAGAAACCAGCAGCGCTGGCGCCGGCACCACCAGCAGCAGCTGCAGCAGAAGCAGCAATTCCAGCAGCAGCAGCAACAGAATCCGTCGGCTTTGCCGCCGCAAGAGCCGCGCACCCGAACCGACGCCCTGAGCGTCTCCTACCAGAAGCAGAAACTGCAGCAACAGCAACAGCAGCAGCAGCAACAGGCAGCCAATCAGCTGCCGCAATCGTCTGTCAACTCGTGCGTGAAGACCAGCGCCTCCAGCAGCGAGGACCCGCTGGTCAGCACCGTGATTCAGAACCGGCAGCCGGCCACCGTCACGGAGCCGGCCCCGCCAACTGAGAGCACAGACCTTGGCCAGTACATGCGGGCCAGCCTGACCAGCTCTGCCATGAGCAGTCTGCCACACGACGATGACGAGCTTGACAATCAAGATGACGAGCAGGACGCGGAGGTAGAGCAGCGCGAGAGGCACTACGGCGATATCGGCGACCTGGTTGATGGCGGGGGCCATGTTGCAGCCTCCTCGACCGCCGCTGCCGCTGTTGCTGCCGCAGCCGGCGAGCGTCAGCGCTGCGAGCGGGAGCTTCGAGATCAGGAGAGCCGACTGCTCCGTGCTCAGGCGGCCCTGGCCGCTGTCAGGGAAGAGGCATCGCTTCAGCCGGCTCAATCTCGGCAGCCGCGGCAGCAGCATTCGAATTCCTACGCAGCCATGGGACCGGCCGGGCATCCGCGCTACAGGCGGGCCTGGTGCCGGCTCACCGCCATTGGGCGGGGATTCTTAGTTCGCCGTCTAATGCAGAGTGATCGGGTCCAGGTGAGCAGGGCTTGTTTTTGCAGCGCTTGGCTTGCTCTTATATGCGAAGGCTGTGAGCAGTTACCAGATCCCTCACTTGCCATATCCCAGATCCTTTATTCCTTATCACGGATCCCAGATCCTATATCCCAAATCTCAGATCCCATATCCCAGTATTCCAGATCTCATATCCCATATTCCAGATCTCATATCCCAGATCCCTTATCCTATATCCCATATCCTAGTTTCTAGATCTCATATCCTAGATCCAATATCCCAGATCCCATATCCTAGATCCCATATCCTAGATCCCATATCCTATATCCCAGATCCCAAATCCTAGATCCCATATCTCAGATCTTATATCCCAGGACCAGATCCCATATCCTAGATCCCATATCCCAGATCCCAAATCCTAGATTCCATATCCCAAATCCTAGATTCCATATCCCAAATCCTAGATCCCAAATCCCAGATCCCACATCCCACATCCCATAGCCCAGAGTGCAATCCCGAGCCCCGCGCCCTCCAGGAAATAGTCCGAGCAATCCGGGACACGGCCGAGTTTGCGGTCTCGCTGGTCCGGCAGCGCCAATCGGCGGTCCCGGCGGCGGGCGCCATCGTGGGCAGCGCGGCGATCAGCGACATGGCGCTGCAGGAGCGCGTAGTGAAAAGTCTGCGCGCCTCGCTGCTAGAATTGCACGACGTGTTCTTCTCGCTGCCAAGGCGACGCCAGCTGGGCCTGATTGCCGCCACCCGGCAGGCGAGGATCGAGGCGCTGAGGAAACGGGCCAGCGTGGCCACCAGCGTGGAGACAACCGGCTCTTTCTCCGCCCCGAGCGCGTCCGCCGCCGTTTCTAGCGACGCTGGCTCGTCTCCAAGGCAGCACCGGCAGCTCGAATTGCTGGCCGGCAGCGGCGGCTCAGTTCAGCCCCAGCAGCTGCAGCAGACATCCGTGACCAAGAAGATGGTTTGTCCTGATTTTAAATTCATGTGCTGATGCTCTTGTGTCACCTAGGGCGCCTTATTCTGTTGCTAATCCCCTCTCATGATCCTTCATGTGACTGCTAATCCCCTCTCACGATCCTAAATGTGACTGCTGATCCCCTCTCACGATCCTAAATGTGACTGCTAATCCCCTCTCACGATCCTAAATGTGACTGCTGATCCCCTCTCACGATCCTAAATGTGACTGCTAATCCCCTCTCACGATCCTAAATGTGACTGCTAATCCCCTCTCACGATCCTAAATGTGACTGCTAATCCCCTCTCACGATCCTTCATGTGACTGCTAATCCCCTCTCACGATCCTAAATGTGACTGCTGATCCCCTCTCACGATCCTAAATGTGACTGCTAATCCCCTCTCATGATCCTTCATGTGACTGCTAATCCCCTCTCACGATCCTAAATGTGACTGCTAATCCCCTCTCACGATCCTAAATGTGACTGCTAATCCCCTCTCACGATCCTAAATGTGACTGCTAATCCCCTCTCATAATCCTACATGTGACTGCTAATCCCCTCTCATAATCCTACATGTGACTGCTAATCCCCTCTCACGATCCTACATGTGACTGCTAATCCCCTCTCATGATCCTACATGTGACTGCTAATCCCCTCTCATGATCCTACATGTGACTGCTAATCCCCTCTCACGATCCTAAATGTGACTGCTAATCCCCTCTCACGATCCTAAATGTGACTGCTAATCCCCTCTCACGATCCTAAATGTGACTGCTAATCCCCTCTCACGATCCTAAATGTGACTGCTAATCCCCTCTCATAATCCTACATGTGACTGCTAATCCCCTCTCATAATCCTACATGTGACTGCTAATCCCCTCTCACGATCCTACATGTGACTGCTAATCCCCTCTCATGATCCTACATGTGACTGCTAATCCCCTCTCATGATCCTACATGTGACTGCTAATCCCCTCTCACGATCCTAAATGTGACTGCTAATCCCCTCTCACGATCCTAAATGTGACTGCTAATCCCCTCTCACGATCCTAAATGTGACTGCTAATCCCCTCTCACGATCCTAAATGTGACTGCTAATCCCCTCTCATAATCCTACATGTGACTGCTAATCCCCTCTCATAATCCTACATGTGACTTCTAATCCCCTCTCATGATCCTACATGTGACTGCTAATCCCCTCTCATAATCCTACATGTGACTGCTAATCCCCTCTCATGATCCCACACTGATCCTACAGTCCCCTACAATCTTACAATATCCCCAACCCGCAGATCTCCGCTGCAACTCGCAAGCGGATGCTGGCCCGCCAGCAGCAGCAGCAACAAGCCCCTAGCAACCGGCCAGCCACAGCCGCAGTTGTCAGGCAGCCGCAGGCGCACCCAGCCCAGTTGCTAAGCAACGGCAGGAGCGCAGAGTCGGCCCCGGCGTCCCGACCGAAAACTGCGCCAAACTCGGTGACCAACAGCAAGGCTGGCAGCCACAACAGCAACAACAACAGCAACAACAACAGCAACAACAACAGCAACAACAACAACAACAACAACAACAAGCATTACAGCAGCGGCAATAGCAACGGCAGTGCCAATGCTGCCAGTCAGCTATCGCGGCGTCACCAGGAGCAGCCGCCTGTCAATCATCAGCTGGCCGCTGCCGTCAAGCGTCACATGGCTCTTGACGGCCATCGTCGGGTCACTCGCCTGCTGGCTGGCAACGGTCGCAGCGGCAGCGCAGCCTCCGATGAGGCACAATCGCCGACCTCCGATGAGATCGCCGACCTCACTGCTATGGGCCCGGCTCCCGTGATTTACGTGAAAAAGTAGCGAGTAGTACTCGTTTGTCACATGATATCCCTATTTTAGAAATCCCCAATTGGATATTGATCCCAATTTATAAATCCATAATCTGGGATATTGATCCCAATGTAGAAATCCTTAATTTGGGATATTGATCCCAATTTAGAAATCCTTAATTTGGGATATTGATCCCAATTTAGAAATCCATAATTTGCTATATTGATCCCAATTTGGGATGCTAGAATCCCTATTTTAAAAATCCCTTATTTCTTATATTAATCCCTACTTCAGAAGTCCCAACAGGGGTTCATTATGGCTTATCTTTGAACTTGCAAGCACATTTTTGAGCTCGAATATCAACGGCCGTCTTTGTTCGCAAACATTCGCACCTGAGGCATTTTTACTACTACTGCATATACTACTACATATATATTTACTACTGATTATTGGGCTGGTAGGCCCTGCCTGCTACGGTGTCACACCTGTTCCCTACTGTTCCCCACCGGCTTTCACTCCGCTTTGCAAAAAAAAGTTTTTTATCCTTTGCGCGGCCGAGATGGCTTTTTTAACGCCATTTGCTTGACTCTGTTGACTTGCTTTTCACACCTTGTGTCACTCTATTCCTTCAATTTGGGTGTCATCACTCCTTGTGTCACTCCATTCCTTCAATTTGGGTGTCATCACTCCTTGTGTCACTCCATTCCTTCAATTTGGGTATATTGTCACTCCTTGTGTCACTCCATTCCTTCAATTTGGGTATCTTGTCACTCATTGTGTCACTCCATTCCTTCAATTTGGGTATCTTGTCACTCCTTGTGTCACTCTATTCCTTCAATTTGGGTATCTTGTCACACCTTGTGTCACTCCATTCCTTCAATTTGGGTATCTTGTCACTCCTTGTGTCACTCTATTCCTTCAATTTGGGTATCTTGTCACTCCTTGTGTCACTCTATTCCTTCAATTTGGGTATCTTGTCACTCCTTGTGTCACTCTATTCCTTCAATTTGGGTATCTTGTCACTCCTTGTGTCACTCTATTCCTTCAATTTGGGTGTCATCACTCCTTGTGTCACTATTCCTTCAATTTAGGTGTCTTGTCACTCCTTGTGTCACTCTATTCCTTCAATTTAGGTATCTTGTCACTCCTTGTGTCACTCTATTCCTTCAATTTAGGTATCTTGTCACTCCTTGTGTCACTCTATTCCTTCAATTTAGGTATCTTGTCACTCCTTGTGTCACTCTATTCCTTCAATTTAGGTGTCTTGTCACTCCTTGTGTCACTCTATTCCTTCAATTTAGGTATCTTGTCACTCCTTGTGTCACTCTATTCCTTCAATTTGGGTATCTTGTCACTCCTTGTGTCACTCTATTCCTTCAATTTAGGTGTCTTGTCACTCCTTGTGTCACTCTATTCCTTCAATTTGGGTATCTTGTCACATCTTGTATCACTCTATTCCTTCAATTTGGGTGTCATCACTCCTTGTGTCACTATTCCTTCAATTTAGGTGTCTTGTCACATCTTGTATCACTCTATTCCTTCAATTTAGGTATCTTGTCACTCCTTGTGTCACTCTATTCCTTCGATTTGGGTATCTTGTCACACCTTGTGTCACTCCATTCCTTCAATTTGGGTATCTTGTCACACCTTGTGTCACTCTATTCTTTCAATTTGGGTATCTTGTCATTTTTTGTGTCACTCCATTACTTTAATATCGGCTTCTTTTCACATTTTTCATTCCGTGTTTCATCACCAACAGCTTGTTCTGTGGACCAGAAATTTCTGTTAAAATTAATTGTAGACAAAACCTGCCCTCTTCTACTTATTTTCAGTAGTTATCAGTAGTATGTGTAGCTCGTTCTTCCGATGGATACAATATTTATATTTATTATTTGGCATCGAACTTGTATCGCGTTGAACGCTTGTCAATCCAATAAATCTACATTTTATGTCAAGCATATCAATAATTATAATTTTGTTTATTCACTCAAACTGCGGGATATTTATGTATTAGTTGTTTGCTTTGGCTTGTAAATATACCGACATGAGCTGCTTCTCAGCCTGGAACAGTCCGTTTGGAAATAGTTTCATAATAACTGCTTTCTATAAAGTCATGCAGCACATTTCTGTTTTTATTTGAGTTCAAGAAAGTAAAGTATTGGGATCATAGTTCTGCTCCTTCCCAATATTTATATTCATAAATGACAAGATCTGTTTACAGCTCAGCGATTGCTTTAGAAAGGAAAGGAAACTCTGATAAATAATTGGCATTCAGAAAAATTACAGTAAATATTGAAGTACTCGGTGAACTTACATCAGCCTTGAAAATATTTACAGAATTTTTCGGGTTAGCAAAACTGCAATGGGCGATTCTTTGTAGTCTGGGGCACCTTGTCAGTACTGGCGAGTTCTTGTCAGACATTCTCACCCACTCTTGTCAGACATTCTCACCCGCTCTTGTCAGACTCGTCACCCACTCTTGCCAGACTCATCACCCACTCTTGTCAGACATTCTCACCCACTCTTGTCAGACTCGTTACCCACTCTTGTCAGACTCGTCACCCGCACTTGTCAGACATTCTCACCCACTCTTGTCAGACTCATCACCCGCTCTTGTCAGACATTCTCACCCGCTCTTGTCAGACTCATCACCCGCTCTTGTCAGACATTCTCACCCGCTCTTGTCAGACTCGTCACCCACTCTTGCCAGACTCATCACCCACTCTTGTCAGACATTCTCACCCACTCTTGTCAGACTCGTTACCCACTCTTGTCAGACTCGTCACCCGCACTTGTCAGACATTCTCACCCGCTCTTGTCAGACTCATCACCCGCTCTTGTCAGACATTCTCACCCGCTCTTGTCAGACTCATCACCCGCTCTTGTCAGACATTCTCACCCGCTCTTGTCAGACTCATCACCCGCTCTTGTCAGACATTCTCACCCACTCTTGTCAGACTCATCACCCGCTCTTGTCAGACATTCTCACCCGCTCTTGTCAGACTCATCACCCGCTCTTGTCAGACATTCTCACCCGCTCTTGTCAGACTCGTCACCCACTCTTGCCAGACTCATCACCCACTCTTGTCAGACATTCTCACCCACTCTTGTCAGACTCGTTACCCACTCTTGTCAGACTCGTCACCCGCACTTGTCAGACATTCTCACCCGCTCTTGTCAGACTCATCACCCGCTCTTGTCAGACATTCTCACCCGCTCTTGTCAGACTCATCACCCGCTCTTGTCAGACATTCTCACCCGCTCTTGTCAGACTCATCACCCGCTCTTGTCAGACATTCTCACCCATATTTGTCAGACTCATCACCCGCTCTTGTCAGACATTCTCACCCGCTCTTGTCAGACTCATCACCCGCTCTTGTCAGACATTCTCACCCGCTCTTGTCAGACATTCTCACCCGCTCTTGTCAGACATTCTCACCCACTCTTGTCAGACATTCTCACCCATTCTTGTCAGACTCATCACCCGCTCTTGTCAGACATTCTCACCCGCTCTTGTCAGACTCGTCACCCACTCTTATCAGACATTCTCACCCGCTCTTGTCAGACTCGTCACCCACTCTTATCAGACATTCTCACCCGCTCTTGTCAGACTCATCACCCGCTCTTGTCAGACTCATCACCCGCTCTTGTCAGACTCATCACCCGCTCTTGTCAGACTCATCACCCACTCTTGTCAGACTCATCACCCGCTCTTGTCAGACATTCTCACCCGCTCTTGTCAGACATTCTCACCCGCTCTTGTCAGACATTCTCACCCGCTCTTGTCAGACTCATCACCCACTCTTGTCAGACTCATCACCCACTCTTGTCAGACTCATCACCCACTCTTGTCAGACTCATCACCCGCTCTTGTCAGACATTCTCAATCTAACTTTGTGTGATTTAAATCTGAATTTTCCTCTCAGAAAGCTCTCTCCAGCCTGTCAGCTGTCAGTCTCTTGTCAGTCGCTGCTGATTCCAAAGCTGCTGACGGTGGCTCCGGTGGCTGAGGTGACCGAAGTCGATCGCACGCTGAAGCCGACGCCGCTAAAGAAGGTGGCAGCGGAAGTTGACCGCACCTGCGCCCTGTCGCTCTCGAAGATGACCGCCTGCTGGCCGGAGTCCTCTTCGCTGGCCGCCAGCAGCTCCTTGAGCGCCTCGCGATCGTTGGCCTCCTCCAGGCAGCGCTGGACGAAGCGGTCCACCGGTAGGGCGCGGATTCTGGCAACGATCTGCACGCGGCACACGGGGCAGTTGCGCCTGTTGTAGTCCACGCACCAGGTGCGGATGCACTTCTGGCAGAACATGTGGCCGCAGTTGGCCAGGGTGGCCAGGCTGACCAGGTTCTGGCACACCGGACAGCAGAACTCGGAGCCCATCATGCGGACAACTTCCTGCATTTGTTGGCGCTTCAGCAGCACGAAGAACAGCTTCTCCATCTCTTCTCTGGCGTCTGCGCCAGCTCCGCCGCTGCCACCGCCGCAGGTTTTGTTGTCTTCCCCGTCTCCGTCACGCAATTTGTCTGACGACATTTTGTTCGATAAAAATATTCTTTACTTGCTACTTAGCTTGTTGTTTGAGTAGTCTGTAACGGATTTCGGTTTTTTTGTATGCGAATTTAGGAAAATGAATTAAAAAAAAGTTCTTTATTGATGGTTTGATGGTTTGTTGTTGCTTACATATTTTCAGGTACAAAGGTGGAAATTATAGCAGGGGTACAAAGCAATATTTGCATCTCGGCCGTTCACCTATGTTCATCTGTGATGTACACCTGTTTGTATTTATGAGCTCTCGTAAAATGTCTGTTGTATCTTTGGCAACTTAAAAATTGCAATAATTTCATTAAGGGTAACTCTGCTAACCCCCCTCAGGCCCCTCAGTGAGCCGCCCTTACCCTCCTCAGGCCCTCAGTGAGCCGCCCCTACCCTCCTCAGGCCCTCAGTGAGCCGCCCCTACTCTCCTCAGGCCCTCAGTGAGCCGCCCCTACCCTCCTCAGGCCCCTCAGTGAGCCGCCCCTACCCTCCTTAGGCCCTCAGTGAGCCGCCCCTACCCTCCTCAGGCCCTCAGTGAGCCGCCCCTACTCTCCTCAGGCCCTCAGTGAGCCGCCCCTACCCTCCTCAGGCCCTCAGTGAGCCGCCCCTACCGTCCTCAGGCCCCTCAAGTGCATGCATGTACACTACATTATAAAAGCAGGTATAAAGCAAGGGCCGCCTTAGCTTTGACGTAGGAAATCAGTATGAGTTGAGACCAGAGTTACAAATTATAGTCAATATTTATCATATTAAACTTACAAACTTAATTCAGGCGAATATTCGAAGTCCTTTGAAATGCACGATAGGAAAAACTGGAGTATCAGGCAGAAGGCTTGTGACGCCACGACACGCCCTGTACTGCTGCTCTGCAGGGGGGGGGCAGTTAATATTAGCAGAGATACCCCACCTCCCCTCTCCGCCTCATCTCTTGGCCTTGCGAGCAATTGCAGCATGGACTCTCTAACAACAGACCATTAAAATCGGAGTTGCTGTAGCTCGTATGCTTAGGATAGAAAATTATAATAGAAAAGATGGAATTGCTGGGAAGAGTTGTGCGCTTTTTACAGATCTAAATATAGTAACTGATGATCAGCTGACCCTGCTCAAACTGCTGGGCCCTCGGCTTGACTCAGTTCAGAGCGAGCAAATAAAACTGCGGGTCCACCGAGTCAAGGAGAGCGAGAATGAAGGAAACTGGATTTGGAAGCGCGATCGGTTTAAAAGTCTTCTTTAAAAGTTCTTTTGGAATGGATCAACAAGCAGAGGCGCATATTGGCAGAGGCGCGCAGAGTCACAAGAGCGCATATTGGCAGAAGCGCGCAGAGTCACAAGAGCGCATATTGGCAGAAGCGCGCAGAGTCACAGGAGCGCATATTTGCAGAAGCGCGCAGTCACAAGAGCGCATATTGGCAGAAGCGCGCAGAGTCACAAGAGCGCATATTGCAGAAGCGCGCAGAGTCACAAGAGCGCATATTGGCAGAAGCGCGCAGAGTCACAAGAGCGCATAAACGAAGCGTAAAAGCAAATCTTTTCCAGCCAGTGTTGTCACTCCAGACACTGCATCTAGTGCTGGGTGTGGGCTAGGCGACACTTGGTAGGCAAGATGGTCTCTCGGGTGTCCGGAGTTAAAAATAGATCTACATTTCCTCTCGCAGCTTAATGCTGGGAGTTAGCTGTTTATGAGTCATATCTTTTGAGCTGAGGCTTCAAGAGGACTACTTGTGAGTTGCCATGCAAAACAGTGCGCTCTGTCATTTAGGCTGAGTTGCAAAACTACTTAGCTCAATGGCTAACTGCATACAGCCATGAATTTGAGCTCATTCCTAGGTTGAGAACTTTCTAAACTTGATATTATATTGCAACTACAAAATCATAATATATTTGTATTTTAGAAATTAAAATATAGGCTGTACATTCAGTAGTAGATTGAGGTGTACACTAGAATTCAGTAAGAGTACAAGTCTGCAGCAGACATTATCGATCGGGGTGTACACTAGACTTCAGTGAGTGTACAAGTCTGCAGCAGACATTATCGATCGGGGTGTACACTAGACTTCAGTGAGTGTACAAGTCTGCAGCAGACATTATCGATCGGGGTGTACACTAGACTTCAGTGAGTGTACAAGTCTGCAGCAGACATTATCGATCGGGGTGTACACAAAACGAAAAAATTCGCAGTATCTGAAAATCACACATCTCACCAAATATTCTAGCATAAATTTTTACGTAGCTGCATTTATCGAGTTTATTTTCCGGGAAATCATATAGCTCGTAATTTAAACGCCATGAGCGCATGTTAACAAAATGCGATCACTGTACAGAAGTCGGTTTAGTGAGATGAAATAAGTAATATTACGAGGCGAGTCAAAACCACCGATAGAACAAGAATGCAGATATACAAGTGAAGTAAGTGTTTTTTGAATTTCTCAAGTTACATAATAGACTATATAATATTACTTTCAGTAGAGATTAGCGGCAATGATAACATTTACGCTACGATTTATTAGAGCGCATTTAATTAATCTGACATCTGCCACTTGAGAAGGTGAAAATACAAATGAATTTTTGCGCTTTAAGTTAATCAAATTTCTAATCACTCTCACTTTCTCCCTGTTCAATCTCCCTGTTCACTCTCCCTGTTCACTCTCTCTCTGTTCACTCTCCCTGTTCACTCTCCCTGTTCACTCTCCCTGTTCACTCTCTCTCTCCATTCACTCTCCCTCTCCATTCACTCTCCCTCGTCACTCTCCCTGTTCACTCTCTGTTCACTTGGTCAGTCACTGCTTATCACTTCCCGGCGATTGATCCGGGGCCGAGAATGAACTGCTGCTGCTGCTTACACTCCGCCTAGCAACCGTTGCCATGGTGACGCTGTTGCTACTCGTGGCTCCACCGCCAGCTGCCAGCAGCTGCTCAGCCTCGGCCAGCATCCTCAGCAGGACGCTGAGCGCGGTGGTGAGGGCCGGCGCCCCGAACCCGTGGGTGATGAGGCTGAAGTGCGCCAGCTGCCGCTGGGTCTCCAGGTCCAGCAGCGGCGCCGGCCGGGTGTTGCACAGCGGCGAGCGGTCCTTGCTGAGCAGCTCCGCCACCTCCTGGATGAGGCACCTGCGCGCGGGTAAAGATTGAATATGGATTAAGCTGGATTTCATTTAACTGCCTCAATGTTTGGTTGAGTCTTTTCAAAGCTGCTGTCCTCCCCGCTCTCCCTGCCACCTTCTCAATTTCCCTCTCCCTCTTAATCTCTGTCCCTCTCTCTCCATCCTCAGAGCGAGAGCGGTTGCTCTCCCTCTCCCTCTCTGTCTCCCTCTCCCTCTCTGTCTCCCTCTCCCTCTCTGTCTCCCTCTCCCTCTCTGTCTCCCTCTCCCTCTCTGTCTCCCTCTCCCTCTCTGTCTCCCTCTCCCTCTCTGTCTCCCTCTCCCTCTCACTCTGCCTCTCTCTCTCCCCCTCCTTCTCTGTCTCCCTCTCCCTCTCGCTCTGCCTCTCTCTCTCCCCCTCCTTCTCTGTCTCCCCTCTCTCTCTCCCTCTCTCTCCCTGTCTCCCTCTCTCTCCCTGTCTCCCTCTCTCTCTCTGTCTCCCTCTCTCTCTCTGTCTCCCTCTCCCTCTCTGTCTCCCTCTCTCTCTCTGTCTCCCTCTCTCTCCCTGTCTCCCTCTCTCTCTCTGTCTCCCTCTCTCTCTCTGTCTCCCTCTCCCTCTCTGTCTCCCTCTCTCTCTCTGTCTCCCTCTCCCTCTCTGTCTCCCTCTCCCTCTCTGTCTCCCTCTCCCTCTCACTCTGCCTCTCTCTCTCCCCTCCTTCTCTGTCTCCCTCTCCCTCTCGCTCTGCCTCTCTCTCTCCCCCTCCTTCTCTGTCTCCCCTCTCTCTCTCCCTCTCTCTCCCTGTCTCCCTCTCTCTCCCTGTCTCCCTCTCTCTCTCTGTCTCCCTCTCTCTCTCTGTCTCCCTCTCCCTCTCTGTCTCCCTCTCTCTCTCTGTCTCCCTCTCTCTCCCTGTCTCCCTCTCTCTCTCTGTCTCCCTCTCTCTCTCTGTCTCCCTCTCTCTCTCTGTCTCCCTCTCTCTCTCTGTCTCCCTCTCCCTCTCTGTCTCCCTCTCCCTCTCACTCTGCCTCTCTCTCTCCCCCTCCTTCTCTGTCTCCCTCTCCCTCTCGCTCTGCCTCTCTCTCTCCCCCTCCTTCTCTGTCTCCCCCTCTCTCTCTCCCTCTCTCTCCCTGTCTCCCTCTCTCTCCCTGTCTCCCTCTCTCTCTCTGTCTCCCTCTCTCTCTCTGTCTCCCTCTCCCTCTCTGTCTCCCTCTCTCTCTCTGTCTCCCTCTCTCTCCCTGTCTCCCTCTCTCTCTCTGTCTCCCTCTCTCTCTCTGTCTCCCTCTCCCTCTCTGTCTCCCTCTCTCTCTCTGTCTCCCTCTCCCTCTCACTCTGCCTCTCTCTCTCCCCCTCCTTCTCTGTCTCCCTCTCCCTCTCGCTCTGCCTCTCTCTCCCCTCCTTCTCTGTCTCCCTCTCTCCCTCTCTCTCCCTGTCTCCCTCTCTCTCTCTGTCTCCCTCTCTCTCTCTGTCTCCCTCTCTCTCCCTGTCTCCCTCTCTCTCTCTGTCTCCCTCTCCCTCTCTGTCTCCCTCTCTCTCTCTGTCTCCCTCTCCCTCTCTGTCTCCCTCTCCCTCTCTGTCTCCTTCTCCCTCTCCTTCTCCATCTCCCTTTCACTCTGCCTCTCTCTCTCCCTCTCCTTCTCTGTCTCCCTCTCTCTCTGTCTCCCTCTCTCTCTCTCTCTGTCTCCCTCTGCCTCTCTGTCTCCCTCTCTCTCTCTGTCTCCCTCTCCCTCTCTGTCTCCCTCTCTCTCTCTGTCTCCCTCTCCTCTCTGTCTCCCTCTCCTCTCCCTCTCTGTCTCCTTCTCCCTCTCCCTCTCCATCTCCCTCTCACTCTGCCTCTCTCTCTCCTCTCCTTCTCTGTCTCCCTCTCTCTCTCTCTCTCCCTCTCTGTCTCCCTCTCTTCTCCCTGTCTCCCTTTCCGTCTCTCTCTCTCTCTCTGTGACTTTTTTCCTTTTCACTCAATCTGTTAATTCTAGTGCTAACTAACCTGGCCGTTTGAATCGTTTGCCTCTGTTGCTGCAGCAGCAACTGCTGCTGCTGCTGCTGCTGCTGCTGTTGTTGTTGTTGCTGTTGTTGCTGCTGCTCAAGGCCGCAGCCGCCTCAGTCCGCCAGCCCCTGGCCAGAGCGTCGGCGCAGGCCTTCGCCGGGAATTCCGTCTCGCAAAGGAAGTTGAAGTCGCGGGCGAGACGAACCGCTTCGCCTGAAAAATCGTTTTTTTAAATAAATTGGCACTCCTTTTAACTTAATAATTCGAGTTTCAGATGTCTCCGAGGTCGTTTTGGTTTGTTGCATTGTAAACTGTCTGATATTCAAACCTATCTCTGTGCCCCCCATTGTAAGACACTGTTAACTATACTGTCGTAAGTAGCCACTTGCTTCATTTAGTCGTTTTTACCGAAATTTGAAAAATCGAGTCTATATAACGAGATTTTCTGTCAACGATACATTTTTGTAGAGACCTTCCCAGATCCTCAGTTGCTGAGCCATTCTCCAGATCCTCAGTTGCTGCACCAGCCTCCCAGATCCTCAGTTGCTGCACCAGCCTCCCAGATCCTCAGTTGCTGGACAACCGCCCCAACTCCTCACCCTCCACCAGCGAGGTGAACAGGGTCACCGCGGCCGCCTTCCGCCTCCCCGCCGGCAAGCTGAGCCCGATGCCGTCCAGGCTGCTCCGCAGCGACCGGCCGCCGTCTTTGCTCTTCGCCCTTCGAAGCACCCCGCCGAGTAGCGAGGCATTCAGGCACTCCGGCGCTCCCAGACGGCGCTGAATCTCTGCGGTAGTGACCCGGTACTTGGAGGTGCTGGACAGCAGGCTGAGGCGGCCGGGAACCGAGCAAAAGAAGTCCTGACCTTCGCCACCGCCGCCGCCGCCACCGCCGCCGCTCTCGATGTCAACGTCGACCCCGCAGATGCCGGCGTCCTCATCCTCTGACTCTTCATCGCCGTTGTTGTCTGTGGACGCCTCCGAGCTGCAGTAGTCTATGGTCGGAACCGGCTGCTGCTGAGGCCGCAACTCGTCGAGTCTAGCGGGTTCTTTGCCTGCGAAGATTTTTTATGAATTCAGAAGGTCAGTTGTTGTCTACTTTGCGTCTCTTATCTCATGTCTACTTTGCGTCTCTTATCTCATGGACCTACTTTGTGTCTCTAATCTCATGTCTACTTTGCGTCTCTTTTCTCATGTCTACTTTGTGTCTCTAATCTCATGTCTACTTTGCGTCTTTAATCTCATGTCTACTTTGCGTCTCTTATCTCATGTCTAATTTGTGTCTCTTATCTCATGTCTACTTTGTGTCTCTTATCCCATGTCTACTTTGCGTCTCTTATCTCATGGACCTACTTTGCGTCTCTTATCTCATGTCTACTTTGCGTCTCTTATCTCATGGACCTACTTTGCGTCTCTTATCTCATGTCTACTCTGCGTCTCTTATCTCATGGACCTACTTTGCGTCTCTTATCCCATGTCTACTCTGCGTCTCTTATCTCATGGACCTACTTTGCGTCTCTTATCTCATGTCTACTTTGCGTCTCTTATCTCATGGACCTACTTTGTGTCTCTTATCTCATGTCTACTCTGCGTCTCTTATCTCATGGACCTACTTTGCGTCTCTTATCTCATGTCTACTTTGCGTCTCTTATCTCATGGACCTACTTTGCGTCTCTTATCTCATGTCTAATTTGTGTCTCTTATCTCATGTCTACTTTGTGTCTCTAATCTCATGTCTACTTTGCGTCTCTTTTCTCATGTCTACTTTGTGTCTTAAATCTCATGTCTACTTTGCGTCTTTAATCTCATGTCTACTTTGCGTCTCTTATCTCATGTCTACTTTGCGTCTCTTTTCTCATGTCTACTCTGCGTCTCTTATCTCATGGACCTACTTTGCGTCTCTTATCTCATGTCTAATTTGTGTCTCTTATCCCATGTCTACTTTGCGTCTCTTATCTCATGGACCTACTTTGCGTCTCTTATCTCATGTCTACTCTGCGTCTTTAATCTCATGTCTAATTTGCGTCTCTTATCTCATGCCTACTTTGCGTCTCTTATCTCATGTCTAATTTGCGTCTCTTATCTCATGTCTAATTTGCGTCTCTTTTCTCATGTCTAATTTGTGTCTCTTATCTCATGTCTAATTTGTGTCTCTTATCTCATGTCTACTTTGTGTCTCTTTTCTCATGTCTAATTTGCGTCTCTTATCCCATGTCTACTTTGCGTCTCTTATCTCATGGACCTACTTTGCGTCTCTTTTCTCATGTCTACTTTGCGTCTCTTATCTCATGTCTAATTTGCGTCTCTTATCTCATGGACCTACTTTGCGTCTCTTTTCTCATGTCTACTTTGCGTCTCTTATCTCATGTCTAATTTGTGTCTCTTATCCCATGTCTACTTTGCGTCTCTTATCTCATGGACCTACTTTGCGTCTCTTTTCTCATGTCTACTTTGCGTCTCTTATCTCATGTCTAATTTGCGTCTCTTATCTCATGTCTAATTTGTGTCTCTTATCCCATGTCTACTTTGCGTCTCTTATCTCATGGACCTACTTTGCGTCTCTTATCTCATGTCTACTTTGCGTCTCTTATCTCATGTCTAATTTGCGTCTCTTATCTCATGTCTACTCTGCGTCTCTTATCTCATGTCTAATTTGTGTCTCTTATCTCATGTCTACTTTGCGTCTCTTTTCTCATGTCTAATTTGCGTCTCTTATCTCATGTCTAATTTGTGTCTCTTATCTCATGTCTACTTTGCGTCTCTTTTCTCATGTCTAATTTGCGTCTCTTATCTCATGTCTACTTTGCGTCTCTTATCTCATGTCTACTTTGCGTCTCTTATCTCATGTCTAATTTGTGTCTCTTATCTCATGTCTACTTTGCGTCTCTTTTCTCATGTCTAATTTGCGTCTCTTATCTCATGTCTACTTTGCGTCTCTTATCTCATGTCTAATTTGTGTCTCTTATCTCATGTCTAATTTGTGTCTCTTATCTCATGTCTAATTTGTGTCTCTTATCTCATGTCTAATTTGTGTCTCTTATCTCATGTCTACTTTGCGTCTCTTTTCTCATGTCTACTTTGTGTCTCTTTTCTCATGGACCTAATTTGCGTCTCTTATCTCATGTCTACTTTGTGTCTCTTTTCTCATGTCTACTTTGTGTCTTTAATCTCATGTCTACTTTGCGTCTTTAATCTCATGTCTACTTTGCGTCTTTAATCTCATGTCTACTTTGCGTCTCTAATCTCATGTCTACTTTGCGTCTCTTTTCTCATGTCTACTTTGTGTCTTTAATCTCATGTCTACTTTGCGTCTTTAATCTCATGTCTACTTTGCGTCTCTAATCTCATGTCTACTTTGCGTCTCTTATCTCATGTCTACTTTGTGTCTTTTATCCCATGTCTACTTTGCGTCTCTTATCTCATGGACCTACTTTGCGTCTCTTATCTCATGTCTACTTTGCGTCTCTTATCTCATGGACCTACTTTGCGTCTCTTATCTCATGTCTACTCTGCGTCTCTTATCTCATGGACCTACTTTGCGTCTCTTATCCCATGTCTACTCTGCGTCTCTTATCTCATGGACCTACTTTGCGTCTCTTATCTCATGTCTACTCTGCGTCTCTTATCTCATGGACCTACTTTGCGTCTCTTATCTCATGTCTACTTTGCGTCTCTTATCTCATGTCTACTTTGTGTCTCTTATCTCATGTCTACTTTGCGTCTCTAATCTCATGTCTACTTTGCGTCTCTTATCTCATGTCTACTTTGTGTCTCTTATCCCATGTCTACTTTGCGTCTCTTATCTCATGGACCTACTTTGCGTCTCTTATCTCATGTCTACTTTGCGTCTCTTATCTCATGTCTACTTTGCGTCTCTTATCTCATGGACCTACTTTGCGTCTCTTATCTCATGTCTACTCTGCGTCTCTTATCTCATGGACCTACTTTGCGTCTCTTATCTCATGTCTACTTTGCGTCTCTTATCTCATGGACCTACTTTGCGTCTCTTATCTCATGTCTACTTTGCGTCTCTTATCTCATGGACCTACTTTGTGTCTCTTATCCCATGTCTACTTTGCGTCTCTTATCCCATGTCTACTTTGTGTCTCTTATCCCATGTCTACTTTGCGTCTCTTATCTCATGGACCTACTTTGCGTTTCTTATCTCATGTCTACTTTGCGTCTCTTATCTCATGGACCTACTTTGTGTCTCTTATCCCATGTCTACTTTGCGTCTCTTATCTCATGGACCTACTTTGCGTCTCTTATCTCATGTCTACTCTGCGTCTCTTATCTCATGGACCTACTTTGCGTCTCTTATCTCATGTCTACTTTGCGTCTCTTATCTCATGGACCTACTTTGCGTCTCTTATCTCATGTCTACTTTGCGTCTCTTATCTCATGGACCTACTTTGCGTCTCTTATCTCATGTCTACTCTGCGTCTCTTATCTCATGGACCTACTTTGCGTCTCTTATCTCATGTCTACTTTGCGTCTCTTTTCTCATGTCTACTTTGTGTCTCTTATCTCATGTCTAATTTGCGTCTCTTATCTCATGTCTACTTTGCGTCTCTTATCTCATGTCTAATTTGCGTCTCTTATCTCATGCCTACTTTGCGTCTCTTATCTCATGTCTAATTTGCGTCTCTTATCTCATGCCTACTTTGCGTCTCTTATCTCATGTCTAATTTGTGTCTCTTATCTCATGCCTACTTTGCGTCTCTTATCTCATGTCTAATTTGCGTCTCTTATCTCATGTCTAATTTGTGTCTCTTATCTCATGTCTACTTTGCGTCTCTTTTCTCATGTCTAATTTGCGTCTCTAATCTCATGTCTACTTTGCGTCTCTAATCTCATGTCTACTTTGCGTCTTTAATCTCATGTCTAATTTGCGTCTCTTATCTCATGTCTAATTTGCGTCTCTTATCTCATGCCTACTTTGCGTCTCTTTTCTCATGTCTAATTTGTGTCTCTTATCTCATGTCTACTTTGTGTCTCTTATCTCATGTCTACTTTGTGTCTCTTATCCCATGTCTACTCTGCGTCTCTTATCTCATGTCTACTTTGTGTCTCTTATCTCATGGACCTACTTTGTGTCTCTTAACTCACGTCTACTTTGCGTCTCTAATCTCATGTCTAATTTGCGTCTCTAATCTCATGTCTACTCTGCGCCTCTTTTCTCATGTCTACTCTCTATCTCTAATCTCATGTCTACTTTGTGTGTCTAATCTTATATACACTCATTATTTCAATATCTACTCTATTTGCAACTCGAAAATGATTTCAAATCCAAACAATTTTCTCATTTTGTTTAGAAAAAAACAAATTCGACGGACAGGCGGGAGAACGGGAGGCCAACTTGAGCACAGCAGACCCGGCAGGAGGAGCATCGGCTCGGTGGCGGCAGAAGCGGCTTGGGGGGGGGGCGGGGCGCTCATTTCCGAGAAACACGGGCAAGGACGGCAGCGGCTCTGAGAGGGGCTCGAAAAGGGGGCCGGCCGCCAGCCGCAGCCATGAAAACTGTCGACCAGATCTCGCCTCGGGGCCCCCCTGAGCACGCTCCTGCTCACCAACTCACTCTTTTCCCGCTGAGCACACGGACAAGCCGCCTAACTAACCACCCCCCTCTCTCCACTCTGACTATGCCTCTCTTTTGTGAATTTTTACGCCCTGAGGGTTGGTTTTTGGGGGAGGGGAGGGGTGTCCGCGATCTGCCGCAATCTATACCTCACGGCCTCCCTGCTCCACCCACAGCCCCCTGTAGGACTCTTCAATTCTGAGGCAAGATGAAGGCCTGCGGTTGTAAGCATAGGAGGCTTAGACAAGGGCGAAACTGGGCCAATTAACCTGGGTGGCGAGGGATTCTGGGAGCTCAGAGTGAGGCGGCTCATGTCATCCGGGATGTGTGATGAAGCGGCAGGGGGGCGGGTTAGGGATGCGGTGTGTTTGCTCTCGGCAGGAGGTCCGAAACCGTTGTCTGTCAGTTTTTTTCACCCAGTCCTGGCAGACTGAGTCCCCCCGCTCACCTTTTGCCAGAGCGAAGTGCTGAGGCAGTCCAGCCGAGTTCGCGCTGCCCGGCTGAAAAAAGATTCGGAAAAAAACGCTTTAAAGATATAAAAAAAGATTTCTAATATCGACTTCCGAGATAATTTAGAAGCCACCTGACTTGCCCCGGCACCTCTGCGAAAGTGAAATTTGATACAGATAATTTTAACTTCCTCTCCTAGTTCGAATTGCTCAATTAAATTGTGAGCAGGGCGCCAATTATAGCCTGGCCTCGGATTTCAATCGGGGCCTTTTGAAAATTTTCAATTTTTCAACGCTTTCCACTGGCTTGGCAACTGTTGCCTGTACCCTCCTCTTCCGTGACTGCCGACTTCCTGAGCTCTGCTTTGATTCTAGCTTTCATTGCCGCTCCCGACCCGCTGCTGGCGATAACCTGATTGCCTCTCCCTCTCCTCTCTCCTCCCCCTCTCTCTCCTCGCCTCTACCTCTCTCCACCTCTCTCCTTCCAATCCCTCCCCCCTTTCTCCCCCTCTTCTCTCCCTTTCTCCTCTCCCTCTCTCCTCTCCCCCTCTCTCCTCCCCCTCTCTCCTCCCCCTCTCTCCCCCCCCTCTCTCCTCCCCTCTCTCCTCCCCCTCTCTCCTCCCCCTCTCTCCTCCCCTCTCTCCTCCCCCTCTCTCCTCCCCCTCTCTCCCCCCCCTCTCTCCTCCCCTCTCTCCCCCCTCTCCTCCCCTCTCTCCTCCCTCTCTCCTCCCCTCTCTCCTCCCCTCTCTCCTCCCTCTCTTCCCTCCCTCTCTCCCCCTCTCCTCTGCCCCTCTCTCCTCTGCCCCTCTCTCCTCTCCCTCTTCTATCCCCCTCTCTACCACTCCCATTCCCTTCTCTCCTTGCCCTCTCCCCCCTCTCCTTTACTTCTCTCCTTTCTCTTTTCTCTCTCTCATCCCATTCTTCTCTCACTCCCTGCTCCTCAAAACGCTGCTCATCCAACGCCTTTACACAGGTAGCAATTAATTAGCCAGCAAATAGACACAAGCAGCACTCGGGAAGCCAGGGTCATTCTAGCAACCTGGATACCTGAGCACTGCTGCACTAAATTGATGGTCAGGAGTCTCCGACTGTATCTGGGCTGGCAATTCTGAGCGCCAAGACAAGTTTGTTTCCTAGAAACACAGCCTGACATCAACTTGGTTGCCAAGAGTCGGTCGAGGGTCCAGCCTTAGCGATCTGGCTCTGAAAGGGGCTTAAAAAGCATCTCAAAAGATCCTCATAATGAGGGCCGGCTCTTACTCACCAGCCCCCCTCATTGATGCAATATCCCCTCGGGCCCATGACAACACAGCCCTTACTCTCCTCTTCCCCTTACGAGCTAAACATTTCCTACAGCCAAACCTAAATTGCAGCGAAGACTTTCTAAGAACAACAACAGTCAACTTTGTGGATTACAAAGGAGAGGCTCCAGTCGGTCATAAGACACGACTGGGAAGAGTTCGGTGAGGCGTGAAGGCAGACTCTGGCATGCTTGTGTGGCTCTTGACAGCTCACAGGTTCCAGCTGGAAGTTGAGAACTTGTCTGGGGTTCCGTGTCCTGGCCTATTAGTGCTCAGCTCAACCAGCAAGGTGGAGATCTCAGAAGCAATTTTAAGCTTATCAAACTGAGCACAGGTGGGCGGAATTAACAGAGATTTGATTTGTCCATTTAGCCAGCAAAAATTTTCGAGTATTGAATTTTCGGCTATCGATAGCAACTCGAGATAGAGGCGGGTTGTCACGCGAACTGCTCTTGACCGGCCGGTGGTTCACAAGGGATTTGAAATTAGACTCCATTCGGAACAGGGGAACAGGAGAGACAGGGCGACAGGGTGACAGGGCGACAGGATGACAGGGTGACAGGATGACAGAGTGACAGGGTGATAGGGTGATAGGGTGACAGGGTGACAGGGTGACAGGGTGATAGGGTGACAGGGTGACAGGGTGACAGGGTGACAGGGTGACAGGGTGACAGGGTGACAGAGTGACGGGTGACAGAGTGACAGAGTGACAGGGTTTTCAGGGGTGACAGAGTGACGGGCGACAGAGTGACAGGGTGACAGGGTTTTTTTGGGGTGACAAAGGGTCTCCAAGGATGACAGAGTTTTCAAGAGTGACAGGGTTCTCAGGGCTTCCAGGGTTTCCAGGGCTTCCAGGGTTTCCAGGGCTTCCAGGGTTTCCAGGGTTTCCAGGGCTTCCAGGGTTTCCAGGGCTTCCAGGGTTTCCAGGGCTTCCAGGGTTTCCAGGGTTTTCAGGAGGACAGGGGTGACAAGAGAGGATTAAATCGCATTCATCCAATTTATTCGCTCAAAACTCATCAATCTTGTCAAATCTCACCAGCTGCTCCTGACACATTGATGCGGAGACTGATGTCAGAGCCGTCACGTGCTGTTGATGCTGCTGGCTGTGCTGCAAGTGCTGCTGAAGATGAGAGTGCTGTTGATGAGGCGGCAGCTGCTGCTGCTGGTGCTGATACTGCTGGCTCGCTGCCGCCGCCGCGTACATCGAGCTGTACGAATTGGCAGCCGCGAACTGCTGCCACGGGTCCTGGAACTCGAACTGGCAGGGGTGGGTCAGAAATTGGTTGGGGTTGCAGATGCCTTGGAGTCTGCTGTCATCTCTTCTCCCCTCTCTCCGCTCTCTCTCCGCCCTCTCCGCTCTCTCTCCGCCCTCTCCGCTCTCTCCCTCTCTGCGTCAGGGTTCAAGAACTTTTCACACTCTCTCTCCGTTCTCTCTATGACCGTAAGAAATGAGCCTAGCTCGTTATTTTTATGAGTCTCACCTGATGAGACCCGGCCGCTGCTGGCAGGTGATGAGGATAGGGCGGCGGGAAGTACGGAGGCTGGAAGTCGCCGCCCATGGCGCCGCTGACGGCACTAACGCCGCCGATGCCAACATCGCCAGCGATTGGGTTGAAGACTGCGGCTGGCAGGTGCGGCGGCATCGGGCTGGACTGCTCAATCTGCTGGACTAGACTGGCCCCCTGCTGGGCCGCCTGCCGCCGCTCCTGCGGGGTGGGGCTGACACCGTCAGACAGACAGACAGACAGACAGACAGACAGACAGACAGACAGACAGACAGACAGACAGACAGACAGACAGACAGACAGACAGACAGACAGACAGACAGACAGACAGACAGACAGACAGACAGACAGACAGACACTAAGACAGACAGACAGACAGACAGACAGACACTAAGACAGACAGACAGACACTAAGACAGACAGACAGACAGACAGACACTAAGACAGACAGACAGACAGACAGACAGACAGACAGACAGACAGACAGACAGACAGACAGACAGACACTAAGACAGACAGACAGACAGACAGACAGACACTAAGACAGACAGACAGACACTAAGACAGACAGACAGACAGACAGACAGACACTAAGACAGACAGACAGACAGACAGACAGACAGACAGACAGACAGACAGACAGACAGACAGACAGACAGACAGACAGACAGACAGACAGACAGACAGACAGACAGACAGACAGACAGACAGACAGACAGACACTAAGACAGACAGACAGACAGACACTAAGACAGACAGACAGACACTAAGACAGACAGACAGAAAGACAGACAGACAGACAGACAGACAGACAGACAGACAGACAGACAGACAGACAGACAGACAGACAGACAGACAGACAGACAGACAGACAGACAGACAGACAGACAGACAGACAGACAGACAGACAGACAGACAGACAGACAGACAGACAGACAGACAGACAGACAGACAGACAGACAGACAGACAGACAGACAGACAGACAGACAGACAGACAGACAGACAGACAGACAGACAGACAGACAGACAGACAGACAGACAGACAGACAGACAGACAGACAGACAGACAGACAGGACATAAAGCCAACTCACCGCTCCATGATAATCTCCATACGTGAGCAGTCTCTGGTCCAGGACGGGCATTTCTCTGTTCAAGGCAATCTGAGCTTGGGAGATGTCGCTCTCTGTGGATTTTCAGCTTCCCAGAAATCACAGCGGCAAGTTGATGGGCAAAATTATTCTTGCAGAGACAGAAGAAGCCACTCGGAGTCACCCCTGCTCACCCTGCTCAGACTGCGCTGCGATCCCATTGGCTCATCTCAATCGAGCAGTGGCTGAGCTGCTCTCCCCTAACTGGCTGGGAGAATTGGGAGAATGAGGGAGCGGGGATCTCACCCGCTCTGCTCAGCCCTAACTTTGCAAAATTATTTACCAGTCTTACCTGTCAGTCAGTCGCATTCGTGCCACTTTTCAAAATAATGCTTACCTAACGAGTGATTTGAGTCTAGGGGATTTAGTTATTAACAAGCGGCTTTGGGGATAATTCGGGAAGTTCAGTCTGGCAGAAGGGATAATGGCGGAGCGCGGCCGGCCAGTCATGCGGCAGAGTTGAGTCGCTTTGTTTTGGAACGTGACAAAATTTTTATGAATGAAAACTCAATTCTGCAGCTGATAATCTCAGCCCAGGTAAGGTGAGAGTGAGAGAATGAGACAGATTTTATTGAATTGGAACGGTATTAAGAAGACATTAAAATGAGTGAGATTGGATTAGGAAGGCTGAAATTAGTTAAGTGAGATTGAAGACAACAGACGTGAGATCGGATACCGAAGGGTAAGATCGGATACAGTAGGGTTAAGATTAGATACAGATGTGGTGAGATTAGATACAGAAGGGTGAGATCAGATACAGAGGGTATGAGATTGGATACAGATGGGTGAGATCAGATACAGAGAGGGTAAGATTGGATACAGTATAGGTGAGATTAAATACAGAAGGGGTGAGAATAGATACAGAAGGTGTTAGATTTGATACGGTAAGGGTGAGATTGGATACAGAAGGGGTGAGGTTCGATACAGATGGGGTGAGATTAGATACAATGGGAATGAGATTGGATACAGTATAGGTGAGATTAAATACTGAAGCGGTGAGATTCGATACAGAGGCAGTAAGATTTTATACAGTAGGGGTGAGATTAGATAAGGTACAATGGGGTGAGATTAGATACAATGGGGTGAGATTAGATAAGGTACAATGGGGTGAGATTAGATACAATGGGGTGAGATTAGATACAGTGGGGTGAGATTAGATACAATGGGGTGAGATTAGATACAGTGGGATGAGATTAAATACAGAAAGGGTGAGATTAAATACAGAAGGGGTGAGATTAAATACAGAAGGGGTGAGATTAAATACAGAAGGGGTGAGATTAAATACAGAAGGGGTGAGATTAAATACAGAAGGGGTGAGATTAGATACAGTGGGGTGAGATTAAATACAGAAGGGGTAAGATTAGATACAGTGGGGTGAGATTAAATACATAAGGGGTGAGATTAAATACAGAAGGGGTGAGATTAGATACAGTTGGGTGAGATTAGATACAATGGGGTGAGAATAAATATAGAAGGGGTGAGATTAGATACAGTGGGTGAGATTAAATACAGAAGGGGTGAGATTAGATACAGTGGGGTGAGATTAAATACAGAAGGGGTGAGATTAGATACAGTGGGGTGAGATTAAATACAGAAGGGGTGAGATGGTAATTGCACTTCAGGTAGAAGGTGGGATGAAATCCGTGACCGGGAATCGAACTTGAGTCTTTCATAGAAATATCGATCGGTGTCTGCTAGAGAATATGTGCGGCAGACAGATTGGATTGCGGGAGATTCGGGGTCAAACATGAGCAGTCAGGTGACCCAAGAGGCAATAACAAGGCCAGCGACATTCAGACGGTACAACCCCAAGATGGATTCCAAGAAGGCCACTTCAGAAGCGGGAGCAGAGTCTGAGAGGGAGACAATGATTTCGATAGGAAGCGATCGATGCCACTCATGCACCTCATGAATAAGTAATTGGAGAAATATGAGATTGGGTGAAAATGGTCTGCAGTGCTTTGTGAGCACATCTTAACGGTGAATTGACAGCACTATGCTTTCTTTTTTCTGTGTCTGATTGTACCTTGACCTCAGCGAGTCTCGATCAATTGAGTAGGAGCTCCACAGACTGGCTGTAGGCCACCTGTTCACTCATCCAGGACTGAATGAATGCGATGAAGATTCTGATCTACAAGTAACTTCTTTTGAAAGACAAGCTTTTTGCTGCCTCTAACTTTTTCATGATTGGGTGGTCATGTTGACAGCATGACTAGGTAGGTGACAGCATGACCAGGTAGGTGACAGCATGACTAGGTAGGTGACAGCATGACCAGGTGACAGCATGACCAGGTGACAGCATGACCAGGTGACAGCATGACCAGGTGACAGCATGACCAGGTGACAGCATGACCAGGTGACAGCATGACCAGGTGACAGCATGACCAGGTGACAGCATGACCAGGTTACAGCATGACCAGGTGACAGCATGACCAGGTGACAGCATGACCAGGTGACAGCATGACCAGGTGACAGCATGACCAGGTGACAGCATGACCAGGTGACAGCATGACCAGGTGACAGCATGACCAGGTGACAGCATGACCAGGTGACAGCATGACCAGGTGACAGCATGACCCGGTGTGAGGTGCTGGAATCGCCCATTACTAGTGAGGAAATGCATAAAATGATCCCTATAGTAGGGAGACAATATTAAAAGCATTTTCTTTAATCCCAGACTAAGGGTTGCCCAATGGGTCCATTATTTTTATTCCATTTCGATTTCCCAAGGAGCCGCGGCTTTCCCCTGCTTGCCCCCAAGTTTTTTCTGTTTATTTTCAATTTACATTGGCAGCAAACAAAGAATTCGGCAACAGCCTCCCGGAGACTCCAGCTTCGCCCACTTGATGTTGATGCCCGGAAGCTAAAAAAGCTTTTTGGGTTTTAATTGATTTTCTTTCTTCAATTAGGGCGCACAATTGTGCAACAGCCGGCTCGAAGAGTCTTGGGCAGAACTTGCTGGCGTGATTGCTATGGGGTAATTGGATGGATAAAGCAAACAGGCTGAGAAGCTGTTGCTGAGCACATTTGGGAGGCTAAAGGAGTCCTGTCTCTCATCCCTCTCATTCTTACCCTTTTTCTCATCAATTCTCATCCTCTTTTTCACGCATTGTCATCCTCTGTTTCATTCATTCTCATCCTCTTTCTCATCCATTCTCACCCTCTGTCTTATCCATTCTCACCTGCTTTCTCATCCGTTCTCACCGTCTTTCTCATTGATTCTCATCGTCTGTCTCATCCATTGTCACCCTCTGTCTCATCCATTCTCATCCTCTGTCTCATCCTTTCTCATCCTCTGGCTCATCCATTCTCACCTTTCCTATCCATTCTCACCTTCTTTCTCATCTATTCTCACTCTCTTTCTCATTCGGTCTAGCCTTTGCTAGACCGAATCGCAATTTCATTTCAACTTATCGAACAAAGACCGATCAGAAAGGGCAGCCCGGATGAGGCGGGCAGTCAGTGAGAGGAGTTTTGGTATAAAAAATATTCCCAACTAGTCATTTAGGGCCCTCATCCCCCGGTCACGCCTGGGGGCTCGGGGGGCCGCCCCAAAGCCAAGGGGACCAAAGTCTGGGGTGCCAACTCTTTTTCCGGAAACCCCATTGTTAACCTTAAACCGTTTTTTAGACTTGCTTTCATTTAAAAAATCACTGAATTCTTAGCGATAACTGTTCAGAGCTCTTTGTAAACAGCATTTCTTAAAACTTTTTTTCATCTAGACGTTTGGGTTTAGGTTTTGGTTAGGGTTTATAGACTTGGGGTTAGGTTGGGGTTTAGCCTTGGATTTAGGTTGGGGTTTAGCCTGGGGTTTAGGTTGGGGTTTAGCCTTGGGTTTAGGTTGGGGTTTAGCCTTGGGTTTAGGTTGGGGTTTAGGTTAGGGTTTAAGCTTGAGTTTAGGTTAGGGTTACGGTTTAGGTTAGGGTTTAGGTTTGGGTTTAGGTTCGGGTTTAGGTTAGGGTTTAGGCTTGGGTTTAGGTTCGGGTTAGGTTTAGGTTCGGGTTTAGGTTAGATTATAAATAAAAATTATAAAAATAAAAATAAAAATTATAAAAATAAAAATAAAAAAATAAAAAAATAAAATAAAAATAAAAATTCGCACGAGGGGCTGCGGGAAACCTGGCGCAACGTCTTCGGCCTACAGCCTACAGCCATCATCCTACAGCCAGCGCTGAGGCAACCACGCACTCACACACACGCTCCCATAGGGTCTTCAGCGTACACTTTAGGGTTTAGGTTAGGTTTAGGTTAGGGTTAGGGTTTAGGTTAGGGTTTAGGTTAGGGTTAGGGTTTAGGTTAGGGTTAGGGTTTAGGTTAGGGTTAGGGTTTAGGTTAGGGTTAGGGTTTAGGTTAGGGTTAGGGTTTAGGTTAGGGTTAGGGTTTAGGTTAGGGTTAGGGTTTAGGTTAGGGTTTAGGTTGGGCGTACACGCTCCCATGTACACTCTCTGTACCATGGGGGTTGGTCCCCATGGGTGCGAATCACGTGAACCCCCCCCCTCCCCTACCAGTTTTGGCACACAAGCCTCAAATTAATGGGTGTCCGCGCCCTTAGCTTATAGCAATGTTCTTTTGACCGAATATGGAGAATTTATTCAACCCGAAAATGAGACTCAACTCTGCAAGGATTGTTCTTAACCTGGCTGGCCTTCAAACTGCAAATGTGCTTCCATGTAAGCCGTTTTTATAATAACCCAATAATTCTATGGGAGTTCAACCTGATTTGATTTTTTTTATTTCGATAAATTTTGGCCAGTGGGAGCCCGCATGCTGAAGTTCTCTGCCATTGTCTGCCTGATTGATGCGCTGAGATTGAGGATATTCTTTGCTTTTTTAGACAAATAACTCACAAAGAATACTGGGATGAAATTTAACATCGTTAGATCCCACATTCCCCTCTTTCAGGCACTCATTCGAAATTTCAATACTACACTCTCAGATTTCGTATCCCACACTCCCAGATCCCCTATCCCATACTCTCAGATCCCCCTATCCCATAATCTCAGATGCCCCTATCCCATACTCCCAGATCCCCTATCCCATACTCTCAGATCCCCCTATCCCATAATCTCAGATCCCCCTATCCCATACTCTCAGATCCCCCTATCCCATACTCTCAGATCCCCCTATCCCATAATCTCAGATCCCATATCTCACACTCTCAGCTCCCCTATCCCACACTCTCAGGTCCCCTATCCCACACTCCCATATCCCAGATTCCTACACCACACTATTTTACATCCCATCTGCTGTGATCGCTTTTAAATCCTATTTTTAAAAGTAACAAAATTATGTAAGCGTGGGTAAGCCGTTATTCAAGGATCTGTCAAAAAAGATTTGTTTTTAAAAGTTAAGAATTTTTTTGTTTCTACAATTTCTACAATGAAGCAAAATGAACAGCACTGACCATTTATATTTAGAAAAGATCGTATAAGCAAACCCAGGAACTCGAATTAAAAATAAAGTTTATACTCACTGCTACTATCAGTAGGCAAGATGGGGCATCAGTCAAGCAGGTCTCTTTGATGCAAAAAAAACCGCAACTTTATTAGCTAAGAAAAATTTACAGGCAATAATAATACTGCAATATTAACAGAAGCCAGTGTCTATTGACACTGACAATACTGTAAAATAGTCTGGGCAGAGCCTGGTCATGACCGGGTCATTAAGCTACCCGGTCATTAAGCTACCCGGTCATGGAGCTACCCGGTCATTGAGCTACCCCGTCGTTGAGCTACCCGATCATTGAGCTACTCGGTCATTGAGCTACCCGGTCATTGAGCTACCCGGTCATTGAGCTACTCGGTCATTGAGCTACCCGGTCATTGAGCTACCCAGTCATTGAGCTACCCGGTCACTGAGCTACCCGGTCACTGAGCTACCCGGTCATTGAGCTACCCAGTCATTGAGCTACCCGGTCATTGAGCTACTCGGTCATTGAGCTACCCGGTCATTGAGCTACCCAGTCATTGAGCTACCCGGTCATTGAGCTACCCAGTCATTGAGCTACCCGGTCATTGAGCTACCCGGTCATTGAGCTACCCGGTCATTGAGCTACCCGGTCATTGAGCTACCCAGTCATTGAGCTACCCGGTCACTGAGCTACCCGGTCACTGAGCTACCCGGTCATTGAGCTACCCAGTCATTGAGCTACCCGGTCATTGAGCTACTCGGTCATTGAGCTACCCGGTCATTGAGCTACCCAGTCATTGAGCTACCCGGTCATTGAGCTACCCAGTCATTGAGCTACCCGGTCATTGAGCTACTCGGTCATTGAGCTACCCGGTCATTGAGCTACCCGGTCATTGAGCTACCTGGTCATTGAGCTACCCGGTCATTGAGCTACCCAGTCATTGAGCTACCCGGTCATTGAGCTACCTCACTTCCGGCCGGCAGACTCCGGCCGCCTCTTGCTGTCCATCTGGGCTATGAAGGCTTTGATCTGCTGGTGCACCGCGGCGGGCACTGACTGCACCACCGAGTCAACTTTGTCGTCAAACTGAGCTCTCTGCTCCTCCTTGTCGAGCGCCAGCAGCTCCAGCACGGCCCGGTTAACAGCGGCTGACACGCTGCCATCAGAGGCCATCGCCTCGCGCGCGAACTGCACCGCCACCTCGCCGTTGCGCCGTTCCCAGTCTCGAAGATGGCGCTCGATGCAGCGCTTGAAGTCGACGCCGCTACCGGCGCCAGTGGCGTCCGCCGCGTGGTCGCCTTTCTTTCTTGACATGTTTTTTTGGCTGCAGATTGAACGAACTGATGAATAATGGTGACTTTTTATGACATTCTGCAAGGCAGCAGAGCCTTCGAGTTAGGTATTGAATTCTTTGTTGGAGACTTCTATGGTCAAAACCCTTCCAGACGCAAGGAAGTAATAATAATTTTTAATTAGTATGATTATAAGTAGTAGTAGTAGTAGTAGTAGTAGTAGTAGTAGTAGTAGTAGTAGTAGTAGTAGTAGTAGTAGTAGTAGTAGTAGTAGTAGTAGTAGTAGTAGTAGTAGTAGTAGTAGTAGTAGTAGTAGTAGTAGTAGTAGTAGTAGTAGTAGTAGTAGTAGTAGTAGTAGTAGTAGTAGTAGTAGTAGTAGTAGTAGTAGTAGTAGTAGTAGTAGTAGTAGTAGTAGTAGTAGTAGTAGTAGTAGTAGTAGTAGTAGTAGTAGTAGTAGTAGTAGTAGTAGTAGTAGTAGTAGTAGTAGTAGTAGTAGTAGTAGTAGTAGTAGTAGTAGTAGTAGTAGTAGTAGTAGTAGTAGTAGTAGTAGTAGTAGTAGTAGTAGTAGTAGTAGTAGTAGTAGTAGTAGTAGTAGCAGTAGTAGTAGTAGTAGTAGTAGTAGCGGTCACACTGTCACACTCTCACCCGGTCGCACTCTCACCCGGTCACACTCCTACCCGGTCACACTCTCACACGGTCCACACTCTCACACGGTCACACTCTCACACGATCACACTCTCACATGGTCACACTCTCACACGATCACACTCTCACATGGTCACACTCTCACCCGGTCACACTCTCACACGGTCACACTCTTACCCGGTCACACTCTCACCCGGTCACACTCTCACCCGGTCACACTCTCACCCGGTCACACTCTCACCCAGTCATCTAGCCTCACAGTGAGACACAGTCACCCGGTCCCATTGTCACTTTATTACATGATATTCGCTCTGCCCCCACTTCATTTATTCCTTCTTCAAGTTGCTAACAGTAACTTGAGGAGCACGAAATTAAAGATTCGACTATATTGAATATCAATTGAACCACGATTATGACGAAATCAAGCTGACGAAATGGTTAAGGACAATCCTGTAACCCGTGGCATTGCGTAATTATTATTCAGCTATCACGCCTGTCCTATTCCCGACTGCCACGTTGCATTACACTTATTTCGCGTCAGCACGACTCAGCACAACGCGTCTTTAGCGTCCTTAGAATTGAAGGGGGTGGGTGGGGGGAGAGGGTCACTCCTCCAATGTACGCGCTGAGCGTTCACCCCGTCAATGCACAAACGGACCCCGTGTCTGTACAGAGGCGTGTTCTGTTCTATTTTTAGCTCGTATAATATGCCTTCTCCCACATGAAAGGCAGTCTTAGAGAATTCCTGTCCTATTCTGAAATTCCTGGGCAATAAGAAAATTCCTTGTGGATAGAGAATCCCAGGAATTTCTGGAAATGAGTTGAAATTTATACGCGCATAATTGAATATTTTTCCTTTTGATTTTTTCTTGCTTTGACAGACAGTCCTTACGAGCTGCTTTCGGGATTGATAGCCCAGTTTCCTGAGGAATATCGCGCGAAAGCTCGAGTGAAGCCTACAAATGGGGATCAGATCAGATTTCTTAAAGAGAGAGTGAGAACTCACTTGTATCTTGTACTAAGAATGCATTGCAATTTGTATTAAATGGGGTTTTGCTACAGAACTTTCAGGGAAAGAACGATTTAAAAAATGCATAGGGAGAGATAGGAAGATTCGCTATTTCGCTTGAGTTTTGTTTATTTGCCAACCTCCATAAACTTAATTTCTAACTCAGAGTTAGAAAGCTTCTTCTATAGCTTCTAATAAACTTTGGTGTTGGGGGGGCTGTTAGGGGATGCGCTGTTTATTTACGGCGCTGTTTATTTACGGCGCTGTTTGGGGATGGCGCTGTTTGGGGGCGCTGTTTGGGGATACGAGCTAGCGCTGTTTATTTACGCCGCTGCTTGGGGCGCTGTTTTTTTTATTAGGAGGCAGGGGGTTGTGTGCACCCTGGCGCACTTTAAGCGACATAGGCACACAACCGGCGAGAGGCATTACTGCCGATTCCGCCGACTCCCCTGAGCAGGCATACAAGCGCGCGGATACGTACGCAGGCACACACTCACACAGGAGTGTACAGCGGCCCTAACTTTATATTATCGTTAGGCATGTACATTTCACTGCGCCTTGGGGGGTTGGCTCTCAAGGCCGTTAATTGCACGAGCAGAGCCAAGCCGAGATTCCAATTCAGCCCCAAATTAATAATGTGACTGCACTTGGAATCGAGCCTGGGTCGCTGGCACACCAGAGCAGCTGCGCTACCGCTGGGCTACGGCCCCCCTGGGGCGCTGTTTGGGGATGCGCTGTTTAGGGATGGCGCTGTTTGGGGATGGCGCTGTTTGGGGATGGCGCTGTTTGGGGATGGCGCTGTTTGGGGATGGCGCCGTTTGGGGATGCGCTGTTGAGGGATGCGTTGCTTGGGGGCGCTGTTTGGGGATGGCGCTGCTTGGGGGTGCTGTTTGGGGATAGCGCTGTTTATTTACGGCGCTGTTTAGGGATGGCGCTGTTAGGGGATGGCGCTGTTTAGGGATGGCGCTGTTAGGGGATGGCGCTGCTTGGGGATGGCGCTGTTTAGGGATGGCGCTGTTAGGGGATGGCGCTGCTTGGTGGCGCTGTTTGGGGATAGCGCTGTTTATTTACGGCGCTGTTAGGGATGGCGCTGCTTGGGGATGGCGCTGTTTGGGGATGGCGCTGTTTGTTGGATGGCGCTGTTCCTCTGCTATGGCATTCTTGTGAGATTTCCCACGCTACGCTTGTGCATCACTTGTAAATTGACATATTGGGTCACATCAGAAGTTTTCATAACAAGAATTTGTATTTAAAATTTTTGTTTAAATCCTAATCTTTTGTGACCTTTACTTTTTTACTATTTTACCTAAACTTTAAAACTTCAGAAGATTAAAAATATTAATGATTTTGATTTCTTTTTTAATTTCGTCCGAATTTTACCATTTTTATTTAGTCTTTTGAGAGGTTTTTGTGATTGTGCGACTCTATAAAACGAGGAATGATGAAGCATCCTACGAGCGTACATAGAATTTAGTCGGTTCAAAATGAGGTCAATAAAAAGTTTAAACTGATTTTCTTTGAATTTGCGATAAGAATATATTTTTAGAAACTTACGCCCCACCCCCAATGAATGAGCGCGAGAGGCCGTTCGCTGTTCTAAATTTAGAATGCGCAGCGGGAATCCTTCGTTCAAAGCTAAATTGCAACGTCATCTTTGCTGGGGCTTTCCAGAATATTCCAGCCAATAGGAGCGCACCACGAAGGGGAGCGACACGTCAACGCTACTGCCAATATAAGCGAGCGGACTCGCGACTGCAAGTTTCTCCATCCTTTAACTCTCCGACACTGAGACTAAGAGACACTCAAACAGACTTCTGCAAGCGTCTGCCAGTCTTCACACCCGATCGAATCGCAACCTTTTCTATTGCAATTAATTTGCTAAGCTGCTTACAGAAATAATCAACAGGCATTGAGAAGGTAAGCGGATCAATTCTGGGATTGCTCTACTGTTAGTATTATAATGCGCATTTTTATCTATTTCGTTCTAATTGATCTACAAACGCGAATCGAATTTCAGACGATGAAAAAGTGCACAATGCTCTGCGCGGCCATCGTGGCCGCCTCTCTGCTTCTGGCCGCTTCTAGCGCGACCGCTGAAGACCAGAAACCGAAAGAACAGAAAGAAGACGTTGGCACCGTGATTGGCATTGACCTGGGCACCACCTACTCCTGGTACGTTTCTTTCTAGTTTGAATTTTTTGTAATAGTCTTCAATAGGGCACTGGCTCCACCAACTGGAGAGCTTTGCTACTAACAAGTAGTAATAACCAGTCTAACCAATACAATTCCAGCGTCGGCGTCTACAAGAACGGTCGCGTTGAAATCATCGCCAACGATCAGGGCAACCGGATCACGCCGTCCTATGTCGCCTTCACGCCTGACGGCGAGCGCCTGATCGGCGACGCGGCGAAGAACCAGCTGACCACCAATCCGGAGAACACCGTGTTCGACGTCAAACGAATCATCGGGCGCAACTATGACGACAGCACGGTGCAGAAGGACATCAAGCTGCTGCCTTACAGTGTGGTGAACCGGTCTAAGAAGCCAGCTATTCAGGTTGGTGGAACTGCTGACTTCCTTCTGTGTGGGCTCAATCTTAGGGAGATCTAGTCTTGGATGAAAATTAGGTAAAAAGTTTTTACCTCCAGATAAAGGAAAGGAAAATAGAGAGGAGATTAGAGAGTAGAAAGCTGAGAAAAGAGACAAGCCTTGAGCGGGTTTCAAAAGATTCGAGGGCTGGAGTTATAACATATTATAACATATATCCGTAGCCTCAAGGAATATTACCGTTCTACTAAACCTTGGCCATTCTATCCCGGCCGTCTTTATCTTGAATCCCTCAAACTTCACAACTTCAGCTGCAAGTCGGCAACCAGACAAAGACCTTCGCCCCCGAGGAGGTCTCCGCCATGGTCCTTAGCAAGATGAAGGACATCGCCGAGTCCTACCTGGGCAAGAAAGTCACCCACGCGGTGGTAACCGTGCCGGCTTACTTCAACGACGCCCAGCGGCAGGCCACGAAGGACGCCGGGACGATCGCGGGCCTCAACGTCATGCGGATCATCAACGAGCCGACGGCGGCCGCCATCGCCTACGGCCTCGACAAGAAAGGCGCCGAGAAGAACATCCTGGTGTTCGATCTGGGCGGCGGCACCTTCGACGTTTCCGTTCTGACCATCGACAACGGCGTCTTCGAGGTGCTGGCCACCAACGGCGACACACACCTGGGCGGTGAGGACTTCGACCAGCGCATCATGGAGTACTTCATCAAACTGTACAAGAAGAAGACCGGCAAGGACCTGCGCAAGGACCACCGGGCGGTGCAGAAGCTCCGACGCGAGGTCGAGAAGGCCAAGCGCGCCCTGTCGTCCGCCCACTCCACCCGCCTGGAGATTGAGTCGCTCTACAATGGCGAAGACTTCTCCGAGACGCTGACTAGGGCGAGGTTCGAGGAGCTCAACATGGACCTGTTCCGCAGCACGCTGAAGCCCGTCCAGAAGGTGCTGGAGGACGCCGACCTGAAGAAGGAGGATATCGCCGAGATCGTGCTGGTGGGCGGCTCCACCCGCATCCCGAAAGTTCAGCAGCTGGTCAAGGAGTTCTTTGATGGCAAGGAGCTGAACAGGGGCATCAACCCGGACGAGGCCGTCGCCTATGGCGCTGCCGTGCAGGCCGGCGTGCTCAGCGGCGAGTTCGACGCCAAAGACACCGTGCTCATCGACGTTGCCCCACTCTCGCTCGGCATCGAGACAGTTGGCGGAGTGATGACGAAGCTGATCAACAGGAACACGGCCATCCCCACCAAGCGGTCGCAGGTGTTCTCAACCGCCGCAGACAACCAGCCGACGGTGACAATCCAGGTGTACGAAGGCGAGCGGCCCATGACCAAGGACAACCATTTCTTGGGCAAGTTCGACCTCACCGGCATTCCAAATGCGCCGCGCGGCGTGCCGCAGATTGAAGTCTCCTTCGAGATCGACGCCAACGGAATTTTGCAGGTGAGTCTGAGGCGGACATCGGCACAGGCAGTAGGCATTGTCCATACGTATCTGTAGACACAATAGACATGAAGACAGACCAGTCAATTTATAATAAAACATCTAAAATATTAAAGACTGAACAGGGCCGGGGATTCGATTCTTGACTTACTCGAAACAATTTGTGTCCTTGAGAAAGACACTTTCACAGCTGTAAAATGGGTGCATTAGCTTGGGTTATCGAGGGTCTGGCGACCCCAGTCCTTGGACTGAACAGCCGTACGCAGCCTTCAGATGCGCCGAGTAATAGCTGCGGCTGAGCTGTCGGTTGCACATCTGGGCATTAGGGCAGGTGTACTCAAATATTTGTTTATTATTAGATGTAGTGCATCAAATCTCATCAATTCAGACCAGTCCTAGGCTGAGAGTGCCCAGACTCTCCGTCACTCCACCGCTCTCTCTCTCTCTCTCAAACAACTCCAGGTGTCCGCCGAGGACAAGGGAGCCGGCAGCAAGAACAAGATCGTCATCAACAAAGACCAGAACCGGCTCAACCAGGACGAGATCGAGAAGATGATCAAAGACGCGGACACCTACGCTGAGCAGGACAAGCTGGTGAAGGAGCGAGTCGAGGCCAAGAACGAGCTCGAGTCGTACGCCTACTCGATGAAGACTCAGATGGCGGACAAGGAGAAGCTGGGCGGCAAGCTGACAGCGGATGACAAGTCGAAGATGGAGACGGCGGTTCAGGCCGCCATCGACTGGCTGGACAAGAACCAGCAGGCCGACACGGAGGCTCTGAAGGCGAAGAAGAAGGAGCTGGAGGAGGTGGTGCAGCCCATTGTCAGCAAACTGTACCAGAATCAGCAGCAGCAGCAACAGCAACCAGGCGATGAGAAGGACAATAAAGACGAACTTTGAGAACATTTTTAGCAGCAATTTTTCTAGGCACAAATTCCAGATTGTTCAGTAATAGTCCAACTTGATGATTGCTTTTTCTACTGTTTGTCTAGCAACTCTTCTGCACTGATTCATACTGTTGCATGTTGTTTTTATTGCTCTGTTTTCATCATGGTGAGAGCCACTCTGGCAGTATTTAATCTTATCCAGACTTGAGTAAAATGTAAAATATTTTCTCCGTGCGTCGCATCTCAGTTGTTTTTTAGCTGTAAAAATTGTTTGAAAATATGGTAAATAAATAATTCAACTCTGAAACTATTAATACTATGAATACTTACAAGCATTGTTGGTTATTCGTAAAGTCTATCGAATTTCGAAAATATGGAATGAGCTGAGATGAAAGGGGGGCCATACCCCAATGGTCCAGTGCGGCGTTCTGGTGTGCCAGCAGCCCAGGCTCGATTCCCAGTGCAGTCACATTAATTTGGGGCTAAATTGGAATCTCGGCTTGGCTCTGCTTGTGCAATTAACGCCCTTGAGGGCCAACCCCTAACGTGCCCAACGATAAATAAAGTTAGGGCCGCTGTACATTCCTTCTGAGTGTGTGCCTGTGCGTATGACTGCGTACGTATCCGCGCGCTCGTGCGCCTGCTCAAGGGAGTTGGCGGAATGGGCAGCAATGCCTCTCGCCGGTTTTGTGGCAATGTCTCTGAGAGTGTGCAAACAACCCCTGCCTCTGCATCTCATAAAAATATGAGATGAGATGAGATGGGATGAAATGGCATTGGATGTGATGGGATGGTATGGGATGGGATGGGATTGGATGGGATGGGATGGGATGGGATGGGATGGGATGGGATGGGATGGGATGGGATGGGATGAGATGGGATGAGATGAGGATGAAATGGGGATGAGATGAGATAAGATGAGATTCGAGACAGCAGATTGAAAGAAGAGGTTTTGAACTCCAGTGGTTTGACCATATGCAGGTCCTGCCATCGAGCCATCTCATGACATCGAGTTCCGCAGACAGAACTCAGAATGCGAAGTTCATTGAGTTGCTACACAGCTATAGCTACAAAGCCAAAATCTACGCATACTACTTCTACTAAGCTATGAGTAGTTAGTAAACTCAAATAAACAGCTCAGCTGGAAGATTTTGTCCAGAGATTATGGGCGGCCTGCTCGATCCGAGTCTTGAGTCGCAATTTGCTTGATACACGGTTCAGCAAGTAAATGGGATGTTTGAATCCGAGCAGTCTTGCCCGAGCTGAAGCTGAAGTCGTGACTGAATTCCCAGCTCAATGCTGAGTAGCCAAGCGAAAAGATGCCGATCGGGGCTGGGCGCAGTTTTCATCAGTTTGGATTAAACAAAAAACTCTGAATTAGTGGAAGATCAAAGATGGAGGCGGTTAAGGAAGGATTTCATTTTAACAAAAAAAGCAAAGGGAAATTTGACCTTTGATATTTTCTGTTCCATTCAATTTACTTCAGCATCTATCAAGGATTAATTCCTTTCCACTTCTTCAGCCTGAGCAATGTCTGTGTTTCACTCAGGCGTGCTCAAACTGCACCGATATTCTATCTGGAAACCTTACCGTGTTTTTGAGTGAGGAGTAGAGTAGAGTAGAGTAGAGTAGAGTAGAGTAGAGTAGAGTAGAGAAAGAGAATGGAGAGTAGAGTAGAGAAAGAAGATGGAGAGTAGAGTAGAGAAAGAGAATGGAGAGTAGAGTAGAGAAAGAAGATGGAGAGTAGAGTAGAGAAAGAGAATGGAGAGTGGAGTAGAATAGAGAAATAGAATGGAGAGTAGATTAGACAAAGAGAATGGAGAGTAGAGTAGATTAGAGAGAAAGAGAATGGAGAGTGGAGTAGAATAGAGAAATAGAATGGAGAGTAGATTAGAGAAAGAGAATGGAGAGTTCTGGTAGAACAGCACGCTTGATAATGAGAAGTAAAAGAAAGGAGATTGCGAGCATTTTCATTAGAACGACATGTTTCGCCTAACTTTAGGCATCATCGGGCAGATTGGAATTTATTTAATTTAAGTCAAAACGTAGAGTATAAATACATTTCAGTGGCGGATAGTCATAGATAACACGGGGGGAGAATGGAGAGTAGAGTAGAGTAGAGAAAGAGAATGGAGAGTAGAGTAGAGTAGAGAAAGAGAATGGAGAGTAGATTAGAGAAAGACTATGGAGAGTAGAGTAGAGTAGAGAAAGAGAATGGAGAGTAGAGTAGATTAGAGAAAGAGAATGGAGAGTAGAGTAGAGTAGAGAAAGAGAATGGAGAGTAGATTAGAGAAAGACTATGGAGAGTAGAGTAGAGAAAGAGAATGGAGAGTAGAGTAGAGAAAGAAGATGGAGAGTAGAGTAGAGAAAGAGAATGGAGAGTGGAGTAGAATAGAGAAATAGAATGGAGAGTAGATTAGACAAAGAGAATGGAGAGTAGAGTAGATTAGAGAGAAAGAGAATGGAGAGTAGATTAGAGAAAGAGAATGGAGAGTTCTGGTAGAACAGCACGCTTGATAATGAGAAGTAAAAGAAAGGAGATTGCGAGCATTTTCATTAGAACGACATGTTTCGCCTAACTTTAGGCATCATCGGGCAGATTGGAATTTATTTAATTTAAGTCAAAACGTAGAGTATAAATACATTTCAGTGGCGGATAGTCATAGATAACACGGGGGGAGAATGGAGAGTAGAGTAGAGTAGAGAAAGAGAATGGAGAGTAGAGTAGAGTAGAGAAAGAGAATGGAGAGTAGAGTAGAGTAGAGAAAGAGAATGGAGAGTAGAGTAGAGTAGAGAAAGAGAATGGAGAGTAGATTAGAGAAAGACTATGGAGAGTAGAGTAGAGAAAGAGAATGGAGAGTAGAGTAGAGTAGAGAAAGAGAATGGAGAGTAGATTAGAGAAAGACTATGCAGAGTAGAGTAGAGAAAGAGAATGGAGAGTAGAGTAGAGTAGAGAAAGAGAATGGAGAGTAGATTAGAGAAAGACTATGGAGAGTAGAGTAGAGTAGAGAAAGAGAATGGAGAGTAGAGTAGAGTAGAGAAAGAGAATGGAGAGTAGATTAGAGAAAGACTATGGAGAGTAGAGTAGAGAAAGAGAATGGAGAGTAGAGTAGAGTAGAGAAAGAGAATGGAGAGTAGAGTAGAGTAGAGAAAGAGAATGGAGAGTAGAGTAGAGTAGAGAAAGAGAATGGAGAGTAGAGTAGAGTAGAGAAAGAGAATGGAGAGTAGATTAGAGAAAGACTATGGAGAGTAGAGTAGAGAAAGAGAATGGAGAGTAGAGTAGAGTAGAGAAAGAGAATGGAGAGTAGAGTAGAGTAGAGAAAGAGAATGGAGAGTAGATTAGAGAAAGACTATGGAGAGTAGAGTAGAGAAAGAGAATGGAGAGTAGAGTAGAGTAGAGAAAGAGAATGGAGAGTAGAGTAGAGTAGAGAAAGACTATGGAGAGTAGAGTAGAGTAGAGAAAGACTATGGAGAGTAGAGTAGAGTAGAGAAAGAGAATGGAGAGTAGAGTAGAGTAGAGAAAGAGAATGGAGACTAAGAGTCCACAGACTACTCCCGTGCAGAGCAGACGGTAGCAAAAGTTTCCTCACGCAGTTTTTCACGATTCAGAATTGGAAATTGGAATTGGAAGCATTGCGAGCTCACACTTGTGGGAAAGTCCCTGAGCAGCATGCAGTTACCATTCTGCGCAGTGACAAAATAATTCAACATTAATTTTCATCTGTGCCTGAGGCCGCACAAATTTCAAACAACTGCGGTCGAGAAAAGCAGAAACAAGTTAAAAAATTATGAAACTCATTGAAATGCAAATTCGAAACTCGGTAGGGTTAGAGGCATCGTGTAGCAAAAATTTTAATTTCAACTTTTGAGGTGGGTTTCATGCTAACCCATTCGGACCTGCACCGCTCAATGGAATTGAACTAAAAGAAGCAACCGAAAAACTGCTTACACAAAAATTTTTTTAACGATTTTGTTGGAACCGAAAAAATTGAGTTTTTCTGCTTTTGCTTTGATACAGTGAAACTGGTGCCTCACTTGGCCTGCAGTCAGTGATGCGTGAGAGGTGGAGAACTCCAGTTGTAGTTTTTGGTTGCCTACGCAACGAATTTCTGAAGTCTTGTTTGCACAGCATGCGAACTCTTTGATACTGAAGGAAAAGGCATGATGTGCAGGAAATGCAGACAGACAGACAGACAGACAGACAGACAGACAGACAGACAGACAGACAGACAGACAGACAGACAGACAGACAGACAGACAGACAGACAGACAGACAGACAGACAGACAGACAGACAGACAGACAGACAGACAGACAGACAGACAGACAGACAGACAGACAGACAGACAGACAGACAGACAGACAGACAGACAGACAGACAGACAGACAGACAGACAGACAGACAGACAGACAGACAGACAGACAGACAGACAGACAGACAGACAGACAGACAGACAGACAGACAGACAGACAGACAGACAGACAGACAGACAGACAGACAGACAGACAGACAGACAGACAGACAGACAGACAGACAGACAGACAGACAGACAGACAGACAGACAGACAGACAGACAGACAGACAGACAGACAGACAGACAGACAGACAGACAGACAGACAGACAGACAGACAGACAGACAGACAGACAGACAGACAGACAGACAGACAGACAGACAGACAGACAGGCAGGCAGACAGACAGACAGACAGGCAGGCAGGCAGACAGACAGACAGACAGGCAGACAGGCAGGCATTGCTAAAATCGCGGAGCAGGGGATGCAGCGCGATTGAATTCGCTGAGTTTCTCGCCTTCTCCCGAATCGAGAAGCGAGAACTCCTTGCTGGCCAATGAGGGCGCTCAGACTGCGGGGAGGGCGGCAGCCAAGGCGGGACTGACTGGCTGACGAGGAGGTGGCTCCAACTCCTCCCTCAGAGACAGAGAAACAGACAGACAGACAGACAGATGTGGATTCCGTCTCCTCTCTTGTCTCCCCACCCTCCCCTCGGCAGGGAGCTAAAAACTGGGACTGCCGCTGCAGCCGCCCCGCCTCCCGCTCGCAACCAACATTTTCCCAGAGTGAGTCCGATATCTCTTCATCCTCAGCTTCCCGCTCTGTCGTCAATCGTCATGGACTCGCCCAGCTTGCTGACCGGCTCGCCCTCCAGCGGGCAGCACCAGCCGTCGCTGAAGCCGACCTACAACACCTCCGTGCCGGTGCCGAACATCCCGGAGAACAACCAAGTGAAGCTGCTGGACTATCGCGGAGCCAAGATTGCCGCGTTCTGCGTGGAGTCTCGCGATTTGATCTGCCTGCCGCAGGCTTTCGAGCTGTTTCTCAAGCACCTGGTCGGCGGCCTGCACACGGTGTACACCAAGCTGAAGCGCCTGGAGATCTGCCCGGTTGTGTGCAATGTTGAGCAAGTGAGAATTCTGCGCGGCCTCGGCGCCATTCAACCCGGGGTCAATCGGTGCAAACTGATCGCGCCCGATGAGTTCGACGTGCTGTATGAGGACTGCACGAATTCCAGGTGAGGCGACCGGGCTGTCCAGGTGGGGTGTGGGGTTCTATGGGGTGTCAGGGTAGGCTGTGGGGTTCTGTGGGGTGTCAGGGTAGGCTGTGGGGTTCTGTGGGGTGTCAGGGTAGGGTGTGGGGTTCTATGGGGTGTCAGGGTAGGGTGTGGGGTTCTATGGGGTGTCAGGGTAGGCTGTGGGGTTCTGTGGGGTGTCAGGGTAGGCTGTGGGGTTCTGTGGGGTGTCAGGGTAGGGTGTGGGGTTCTATGGGGTGTCAGGGTAGGGTGTGGGGTTCTGTGGGGTGTCAGGGTAGGGTGTGGGGTTCTATGGGGTGTCAGGGTAGGGTGTGGGGTTCTGTGGGGTGTCAGGGTAGGGTGTGGGGTTCTATGGGGTGTCAGGGTAGGGTGTGGGGTTCGGTGGGGTGTCAGGGTAGGGTGTGGGGTTCTATGGGGTGTCAGGGTAGGGTGTGGGGTTCTATGGGGTGTCAGGGTAGGGTGTGGGGTTCTATGGGGTGTCAGGGTAGGGTGTGGGGTTCTGTATGCCCATACAGTCGGCAAACGCTGGTACCTGTGTTGAGCAAACTATTAGTCATGTGTCGCCCCATAGGCATCTCAACCACGAGTTCCGCATCTGTCCCATGATCTCAATTAAAAGTGAGAGCCCCAACTGATTCAAATTATGGACAAAAAGTAAAGCGACGCACCGGAGCAAAAATCTGCGATCCAAGCGGATTCACCGAGATTCATTCAATTCACGGAATGATTGATTTTAGCTGAAACCCCCAGCCCCACCTGAATCATCATCATCTTGATGCCTCCGACGTGTTGAGCTTCTATAAATTTCTTTCAAGTTTTTGTTTAGGGATTTTGCCTAACAATCCATTACAGAGAGTGGCTCACTGATTCAGAGTTTAATCCAGAAAAGTGAGGATGCGCATTGAGGATCAGGTGGCTCACGGAGCGTGTCGCCAGGGTTCTGGCAAACCTGTTCCAGGAATTATCAACCCCTGCCAATCTTTGCCGAGCTGTTCAATCATTGCAAATCTTCTTTTTTATCTTCGGTGCCGATCGTTCAAAGAAATGGATCGGGCCGGGCTTACAGAGGATTTTTAATACCTTGAGACTGGCCTGCTTTTTAATAGCAATTTTAATCCTCTACCTTAAATCGAGCCGAGCCTTAGCTGGGGGAATTATCCATTTTTTTGCAATCCCAACTTGGCTACTGGAGTTTGCAGTGGGGAATCTGATCCAACTGTCTGCAGCTGTCTGTAATTACTCCACAATTTGTTGCCACAATTTGATGTCGGAGGCTGGCTCTGAGATCCCGTATCCGAGCAAAGGGCCTGCTTGTGAGGACAGGAAATCACATGCCTATATTTTTGCAGCCGTCTGTTCCGCGACTTTCTCTCTGCTCAAAGGGCTCAAAACACAATCAAGAAAATTTCCTGAATCACATCAGAAGCAAAAAAATAAGGCGGCGATAAGGTGACTGTCTTTTGCGCCCCTCATCCTCATTTCCTGAGTTCCCGGGAAAGCAAAAAGATTGCCATTGTAGCGAATGGGTATCACATTTGGTCTGATGATTGGATCCATGACTGAATCTATGACTGAATCTGACTGAATCTATGACCGAATCTATGACTGAATCTATGACTGAATCTATGACTGAATCTATGACTGAATCCATGACTGAATCTATGACTGAATCTATGACTGAATCTGACTGAATCTATGACCGAATCTATGACTGAATCCATGACTGAATCTATGACTGAATCTATGACTGAATCTATGACTGAATCTATGACTGAATCTATGACTGAATCTATGACTGAATCTATGACTGAATCTATGACTGAATCCATGACTGAATCTATGACTGAATCTATGACTGAATCTGACTGAATCTATGACCGAATCTATGACTGAATCCATGACTGAATCTATGACTGAATCTGACTGAATCTATGACCGAATCTATGACTGAATCTATGACTGAATCTATGACTGAATCTATGACTGAATCCATGACTGAATCTATGACTGAATCCATGACTGAATCTATGACTGAATCTATGACTGAATCTATGACTGAATTTATGACTGAATCTATGACTGAATCCATGACTGAATCTATGACTGAATCTATTACTGAATCTATGACTGAATCTGACTGAATCTATGACCGAATCTATGACTGAATCTATGACTGAATCTATGACTGAATCTGACTGAATCTATGACCGAATCTATGACTGAATCCATGACTGAATCTATGACTGAATCTATGACTGAATCTGACTGAATCTATGACCGAATCTATGACTGAATCCATGACTGAATCTATGACTGAATCTATGACCGAATCTATGACTGAATCCATGACTGAATCCATGACTGAATCTATGACTGAATCTATGACTGAATCTATGACCGAATCTATGACTGAATCTATGACTGAATCTATGACTGAATCTATGACTGAATCTATGACTGAATCTATGACTGAATCCATGACTGAATCTATGACTGAATCCATGACTGAATCTATGACTGAATCCATGACTGAATCTATGACTGAATCTATGACTAAATCTATGACTAAATCTATGAATGAGTCCATTACCAGATATATGATCGGATCTGTATGAATAGATCTAATGACCGGATCTAAGATTTAACCGATGAATTTATGATTTATTCTATAGGATTGGAACTATGGCGTGTTTATTTAGATTAGTTGCTTCAACTATTCTTGTTATGTGATTAGATATGTGATTAGATATGTGATTAGATATGTGATTAGATATATGAATAGATATGTGATTAGATATGTGATTAGATATGTGATTAGATATATGATTAGATATATGATTAGATATGTGATTAGATATGTGATTAGATATATGAATAGATGTGTGATTAGATATGTGATTAGATATGCGATTAGATATGTGATTAGGTATGTGATTAGATATGTGATTAGATATATGAATAGATGTGTGATTAGATATGTGATTAGATATATGAATAGATGTGTGATTAGATATGTGATTAGATATGTGATTAGATATGTGATTAGATGTGTGATTAGATATATGATTAGATATGTGATTAGATATATGAATAGATGTGTGATTAGATATGTGATTAGATATGTGATTAGATATGTGATTAGATATGTGATTAGATATGTGATTAGATATGTGATTAGATATGTGATTAGATATGTGATTAGATATGTGATTAGATGGGTGATTAGATATGTGATTAGATATGTGATTTAGATGGGTGATTAGATGGCCCCAGCCGGAGCAGCAGGTTCAAGCGCTGCCTTGCGTGGGTGCCAGTGTGTATTTTCTGTCATTCTGAGCAGAAATGTTTAACTTCCACAGTGCCGCCAGGCTCTCTGGTTAAATACTGAAGCGTATACAAGAACAAACAGCTTTCATAAGCACCCAAAGCCCAAGTCTCAATAGCACTCAGCATTTAACTCATCTGTCACGAGGCCAGAAACTTGGCAATTCTGTTTGCTTAACATTGGTTCCGCCGAAATAAATTCTTTAAAAGAGAGCGGAGAGAGGGGGGCTGGTACCACTTTTTGGAAATAATTTCTGTCTGGTGCTGTTGAGCCGCAGTTTAAAAGGCGAGGGGGTTGAAAATCAGCAAGCGAAAGCAAGATTTGTTTGAGCCGGGTGGGGAGGGGGTGAGCAGTGGATATCGCAGCTCCGCCAGCTTCGTTTTGATTCCTCATATTTGCACGTTGGTTTCGGCCAAATGGAAACATGCTTTGCTATCAATATTTGATCGCCAAGTGGCTTTTGACAGGTGTAGACTGGACTGGAAAGGAGAGAGAGAGCTGAAGATAGAATTGAGTAGAAATAGAGACACGAAGAGCTGGCCTGATGGGGCGACTCGTCCTCGAGTAAACAGTCCCGCATCTCCATGCCGCACTATCATAGGCAAATGTAAAGATCGATGATCTGAGATATCTCAAAGTTTTTTATTATTCTATCAAATCTGCAAAATTGGCATTTATGAAAGTTTCAATGCTGTCATTCATGAATTGATACTCGGGGTCTCAAAGCAGACGCAGAGGCAGAGCTCAGATCTTATCTCGCAATGATCAAATAACTCATGTTCGACTTGAAAAAAACAAGACCTGTGCATCTCTGTGTAACATGCAAGCAGAAGGCTCGATGTTGGGGCATCGAGATTCTGACATTTTATTCTATTATTTATATTATATTTTCAAAGCTTTTACAGCCTGTATGAAGTTGTCTCTCCCCGAAGGACAAGGGTGGAAAAAGCAGAAAAAAGCCAGATTGACAAGTGCCGCAAAGAAGCACGCAAGAGACCCGGCCCCCCAAAACCAAGAAACCCTGAAGTCTCCGGCGTCTCCGGAAAGGGGGCGACGCCCCGCTCCGATCTTAAATAGAATTTTCGACCCACTTCAGTTACTTGAGCTTATGGTCCCCCCAAGCTCATAAATCCCTCACGGCCTGAGCTGTCTTGCCGGGTTTACAAACTAAAATAAAGCTTCCAAGCACATCTGTTCCAGTCTCTTCACTCCTTGTGCAAATCAGAAAAAATGGGAAAAGAAGGAATTTAGACTGTCGGCCTTTCCGATAGCCTCTTCGCACGGAATGTCTTCGAGGTGGGAAGAAAGAAGCAGGGAACTGAAAAGAAGCACAAGCATGCTCAAAGATTAGCGGGTTCGCAGGACCCCCCTCTCGCAATGATTTTAACATCTAGCATTGCTTTGATGAATTAAATCGGCGATGGGGGCAAACAGATTAACAAATGGCCTTTCAAAGATTTATTTGCGAATGCTGTGAGTCTTCTTGTTAATCAGTTGAATTTCTTTTTACAAAAGAAGTTGGCAAACTCAGTTGAGTAAGTTAAGACAGCAAAAACAACAGAATGGTTGGTAAGGGGATTATTTTCTGAGCGTGACTGAGCCCAGGAGAGGCCAGTGGGGAACGGAGATCCCTGGGAACTCTGCACCTGGGACGGAGAGCCTGGCCTGCTCAGCACAGATGAAATGAAAGAGAATCGGGTCACACCAGTCAGTGTAGTTGTTGGATTTGGTGCAAGTTGAGCCAATTGCGAGTCGAGCAATCAAAGCGATGAATTCTTTGCTTTCCTGTTCGCTTTCACCTCTTTCTCCGTCTCTTCTTCTGCCCTCGTCTCAATCCTAATTCTCAGCCGCCTCTTGCTTTTTTCTGTTCATCTTTACTTTAGCACTTGATGCAACTGGGGCTTTATAGCCTCATAACCCATTGGAAATGTGCGTCGGGATCACTGTGCACTTATGCCTGAGAGAAGGGCATAAGGGTGTACACAGGGCAGGGGGAATTACTATTTAAAACATTTTAAACATCTAGTCCAGTCACGTGATCTGCTTACTAGAATGAGTCACACTGATGTACTTTCGCTTCCCAGCCCCTATCTTGTCTCTGATTGGCTGGCGACCAGGGGGACCCGGCTTGGGGTGTTAGAAAGCTGATCTATTTTTAGAACAGGCCTCACGCGCCACCCTCAAACCCAACCGTTTATAATTGCAGCGCCCGCCCGGGCCGGCCGCCGAAGCGTTCCATGACCATGTCGCCGGATTTCCCGCCCATGCTGAGCGGCGGCGGTGGCGGCGGTGGCGGTGGCGGCGGCGAGGTGCTGAAGCGAACTCGCTTTGACAATCCGGCCGCTGCGGCTGCGGCTGCTGCTGCTGCTGCGGCTGCGTCTTTGAAGTTTCCGCCCAACTCAACAAGTGAGCTAGCTATAGGCAACTGCATAGACCTATTCGCGTCTCGCATGATACCATGTCGGATTCAAAATGTTTTGCAATGCTTGACTCACTCTGGAGGAATAAATATTTCAGCCTCAGAAAGTCGATAGCAGAGGGTCATTCAGATGCAGCGAAGTTTCGCACGGGAGTTTCACCAAACCAAGCCCCGGCAATCGGGAAATCCAGTCGATGCATGTCAAATGCAAATAAAATTTGAAATTCTGCCACTCTCCCGCTCAGCCTCTCGCTTTCTCTCGGCTCACCTCTCTCTTACTCGAGTGTTTTTCTGCCCAGCCTCCGCAGGATTTCATTATATATGTATGTATATATATATTTCCCAGACCGCTCGGCAAGTTGAGTATTTGGAGACTACCGATCAATTCCCTCTTCTCGCTTTCTCTCTCTGGGATTGAACTGCTGTTGGACCAGGGTGCTGCTGCTGGTCAGCTCAACACAATGGGGCTCAGCAAACAGTCTGGAAGCTGAAGCCTGGGAGAATCCACTCCGCGCGCACAAAAGCCATTTCTTATTTCTTTGAACTGGCCTTTGTATTTCTGAGACTCAGCAGCTCCCGTGCCACTTGATTTCACTGCCCGCTTTCACCCGCCTATTCTGAAAAGCTGAATTTAAAACGCCGAGTTAATGAGGGAGTGAGGCGGCCGGGCCGTAGCTGGGCTTGATGAAATGGCTATTCTTATACTTGAATGCCACTCCCTCCTGCCATTTCCGTGTTTTAACCCGTGCAGCATCAAACTCTTCTCCATCAAGCTGCTGCCCACCACCACCTGTGAAGGTGAAAAAACACAAATAACTTTCTTTGCATCGTTCAACTCTCTCTCTCGCTCTCTCTCTCACTCTTAATTTACTTCTTTCGCGGAGTGACTGACTGGGCCTGAAATTTCTTGAGTTGAAGAGAAACTGTGACAGCTACAGGAGAACAATTTTTCAGCTCCACTCCCCTAATTGGGAGCACGGGGTTGGGACATATTGTAAAAAATGCCTGCATTGCACAGGACAAACTTCTTTAATTTTTGTCTCATTACAGACTGACAATTCCACTAAGGGGGGACTCATGACTTCCTTTTGTTGAAAGATTTCTCCAAGCAGCAAGTCTACTGAGGCAAATTAAAACACTGAATACCCGATGAGGCAGTGCGAAGGGCCCGCAGCTGCGTTGAGGACCGCAATTTCACAAACTGGAGTGCTTGAAACCTTTAGGCGATGCCTCTCAAGAGGTGGGTCAGGACTGACCCAAGATGTGGGTCAGGACTGTCTCAAGATGTGGGTCAGGACTGTCTCAAGATGTGGGTCAGGATTGACTCAAGAGGTGGGTCAGGATTGACCCAAGATGTGGGTCAGGATTGACTCAAGATGTGGGTCAGGACTGACCCAAGATGTGGGTCAACACTGTCTCAAGATGTGGGTCAGGATTCACTGAAGATGAGGGTCAACACTGTCTCAAGATGTGGGTCAGGATTCGCTGAAGATGAGGGTCAGTATCCTGACTAAAAAGACGTGGATCAGGACTGACTGAAGATGTGGGTCAGGATTGACTCAAGAGGTGGGTCAGGATTGACTGAAGATGTGGGTCAGGATTGACTCAAGAGGTGGGTCAGGATTGACTCAAGAGGTGGGTCAGGATTGACTCAAGAGGTGGGTCAGGATTGACTCAAGAGGTGGGTCAGGATTGACTCAAGATGTGGGTCAGGATTGACTCAAGAGGTGGGTCAGGATTGACTCAAGAGGTGGGTCTGGATTGACTCAAGAGGTGGGTCTGGACTGACGCAAGAGTGCCACACGAATGGGAACTGACAGCTAATTCCATTTTCCCACCGCAGTGAGCGCCCTGGACAAGAAGCTCTTCCCGCCGCCTCCGGTGGGCTTTAGTGCCGCCGGGCCAGGGGGATATTATCCCGCCTACCCGCCGCACCTCAGCATGTTCCCAGCTCTGTTCTCACCGTTCGCTCATCATCATCACCACGGCCCGCCCGCGCCGCACCCGCCGCCGCCTCCGCCACCTCCGCCGCCGCCGCCTCCGCCGCCGCCTCCGCCATCAGCGCCGCCACGTCAGGAGAGCGCCGCCGCAGCCGCTGCCGCCAGCCACCTGGCCGGCGCCCTGGCCTGCCTGTTCGCGCCGTCGGCCACCTCGTCTGCAGCGAATTCGGCGAGTCTGGCGAGCATGGCGGTCACCTCGGCGGCGGCCGCGGCTGCCGAACTGCCGCCAATCGGGCTGAGCGGGGCGGTGCCGCGGCTTCGGCAAACTGAGCACTCGGAGGAAGCCTTCGAGTGAGTGGCGACGAGATTTGACCCTCCTAGATTTGACCCCTCCTAGATTTGACCCCTCCTAGATTTGACCCCTCCTAGATTTGACCCCTCCTAGATTTGACTCCTCCTATATTTGACCCCTCCTAGATTTGACCCCCCTAGATTTGACCCCTCCTAGATTTGACCCCCCTAGATTTGAATCCTTCTAGATTTGACCCCTCCTAGATTTGACCCCCCTAGATTTGACCCCCCTAGATTTGACCCCTCCTAGATTTGACTCCTCCTAGATTTGACTCCTCCTAGATTTGACCCCTCCTAGATTTGACCCCTCCTAGATTTGACACTTCCTATATTTGACCCCTCCTAGATTTGAGCCCCCTAGATTTGACTCCTCCTAGATTTGACCCCTCCTAGATTTGACTCCTTCTAGATTTGACCCCTCCTAGATTTGACCCCCCTAGATTTGACTCCCCCTAGATTTGACTCCTCCTAGATTTGACCCCCCCCTCATAAATTTGACCCCCTCCTCCTGAGGGGGAATTGCCCCCCCCGAGGATTGTCCCTCAGAGAGAATCAATTAGCAAGCTGGCTGAGTTCCCACAATTGGGATTGCTGAGCCCTCCAGCTCACCCCAGCCGAGATAAATTTCAGTGAACTTTCTCAAATCTCCAGTAGAAGCGTAGCGGAAAAATATTTGATAAAGCCGGCTCTAGAAAGACGGGGGGAATTTAATCCCCGCCTTTTTGGGCACCCGGAATTTTTGGGAATCTTATTTTGAATGGGGATCTCGCGATGCAAGTCTCAATGTTTGCATTGTTTCAGAAGGCTTGGCACTCTCTCTCTCTCTTCCCCCCTCTGCTCCCGCAGGTCCGAGCGCTGCTCACCGGACGGCGGGCCAACGGAGGACAACTGTGAGTCCTCGGCGGTGCCAGCCGCCCTGACAACTTCTGTCCCGACTCGCTACCCCTCCTCTCTTCTAGTGTTTGGAGTGGGTCCACCGGATCAACACAGGAATGCTTGGATGAGGTGTCTGGCCAGGCCTTGGAGGCCAGACCGAGAGTCTGGAGTCACAGTTGGGGGGAAAGAGTTACGACTCCAGGCTCTTGGCTCTGGGCCTCCTTGGCCAGATCAACAAAAGATTGTGTGAATGTGTTTGGTGGATGGGGGTGGCGGCTGAGCACTGAGCATGAGCTCAAGGCGCGGGCCCCTCGTTGCCACTCATTTCCGCCAGTTCCGCCTCTCCTGCCCCTCACCCTCTCTCCCTCTCCCGCTACTCCTCTAGTCACGGATTCAAACTGCGATTTTCTTTTGTGAATGAAGTTTTATTTTCTGTTTCTCAATTGCTCAACTGAGTCTCCTCAGCCCCCGGAGTCGCATTGTCGATTCAGAGGTGAAGCTGGAGGGGAAGTCGGGGGTCCTGCATCCGGGACCCGTTTGGAGTGTGTTTGCCCGCCAGCTCACCATCACCGCACCCTCGTCTCCCCCCGCTAAATGCGTTTGATTCAGCCACAACCTCCGCGACCGCGCCACCCCCCGCCACTCTTCTTCATCAGCAGGCGAAGGCCGTCGGGACCCAGCAGAGCATGAGCAGCTCGATGAGGCCGAGCCAGCAGCCGGGGAAGACGGACTCGAGAAGTGTTCGCTCGGTGAGACAGAAAAGCATCGCAATGCCCCCCCCCCGCCTGAGATGCAGCTTCCTCAATCCACTCCAGATTTGAAAACATTTGAGCAAACTATAATGCTTTGAGTGACTTATTCAATAGCTGGGCTCCCCAGCAGCCCCCGGGGATCTGCTCAGAGCAAGGCGGATTTCAAGAGATTTGCCTCACGCAGGCCAAATCAAAACTTCTCCTCTTCTCCAATGAGAACTGCTGTTCTTTTCATTTCTTTTCCTCCCGTTCTCCCCGCGCCCCTCCTTGAAGCCGGAAGTGCATTTGATGTTCCGATTCTAAAAAATAGAAGAAGCAATTCTGTGCAACCCCGAAACTGCTCAGTGCTGCTCAATATTCCCCCCCTCTCCAAGTCCAGTCAGGCAGGCAGCTTCCCACTGATTCCCCGATCCTCAAATCATTTCTGAGCAACTTCTTCTGCTCCGTGTCTTTCCAAGTTTTTTTCTTTCAGGAGCTCTTTCCTGATTTCCTGATTTTTGTGGCTGCCCTTATCTGGTGCGGCAGACATTGTGCTTGATTGGCTTTTTATTGCAACTCCCCAGCCTGTCTTGTCTATCTGGGATCGCGTCCGGTTTCTGAGCTGGCTTGTAGATAACGGACAGGCGCGGAATAATGCTTTATTATTAATATCGATACATATCGGCATAGTCTGCTGAGAAGTGAAATTGAATTTGCCTAGATAATATTTAATCGATTTTAAAAATGGTTCTAAGAAACTATTTCTAAGACAATTTCTAGGAAAACATATTCTAAGGGCTCAAGTTTAAAATCGAACGTCGCTTTCTAAGAAACAGCAACAATTTCCAGGAAAAAATCTTCAACCACAGAAAAAGGAACCTTTCCAAGAAATGAAGGGCATTTTAACAAATACAGCACCACCAAGGCTGAACGTTCAAAGTCTCCAAGGTCGCTTAAATTTTCAAGCTACTTTCTGAGAAATAGTGATGCTCAATATTGGATGGGATTTTCTAAGAAAGAAAATATAGGCGCCATTCTACTTGATCCAATGTGCGATTTGCTTAGAAAGAAATTCAGTTTTGTCTGAATAAAAGTGCCATTATCCAGACAAGAAGTGCCATTATCCCGACAAGAAGTGCCATTATCCTGACAAGAAGTGCCATTATCCCGACAAGAAGTGCCATTATCCTGACAAGAAGTGCCATTATCTTGACAAGAAGTGCCATTATCTTGACAAGAAGTGCCATTATCTTGACAAGAAGTGCCATTATTCTGACAAAAAGTGCCATTATCCTGACAAGAAGTGCCATTGCCCCCTAACACCCGCAGTCCGCCGCCAGAGCACGTTCCTCGGCATCGAGCAGCAGGACGCTGACAATCTCGAGGACGACAACGAGGCCTCTCGCGACGACAACGCCGTCGAGGACGTCGCGAAGAAGCTTCGGCTGCGTCTTCGGCGGCCGCGGTTACTGCCGCCGCTGCCGCCGCTGCCGCCGACGCTGGCCGAGGAGGCGCCGAGCCATGGCTGCACGGCCTGCAGCTGTGCCTGGCCAACATCGAGGCCATGCTGGCGGCCACCGCCGACAAGGCTCGGGCTCTGGACCGGCACTACAGGGATGAGAAAGGTGAGTAGAGGAGCGGGGGGCTCGTGAATTCTTGGTGGGAGAATTCTAAATATGATACATCTAAATCAGATAATTTTAGATAGGAGAATTCTAGATGGGAGAATTCTAGATGGGAGAATTCTAAATGGGAGAATTTTATGGGAGAATCCTAGATGGGAGAATCCTAGATGGGAGAATCCTAGATGAGAGAGTTCTAGATAGGAGAATTCTAAATGGGATAAATCTACATGAGATAATTTTAGATGGGATAGTTCTAGATGGGAGAATTCTAGATGGGAGAATTCTAGATGGGAGAGTTCTAGATGGGAGAATTCTAGATGGGAGAATTCTAGATGGGGGAATTCTAGATGGGGAATTCTAAATGGAAGAATTCTAAATGGGAGAATTCAGGGAAGCGAGAAAATGTCTGGGGAGAAACTCCAAAGGGAGAGCAGGCGTTAATACATCTATCAAAGGCAAGATAGTGATGGCTGATTCAGCCCTAATTAAAACTTCTCTCATGTTCTCGGGGTCGCCCGGAGACTCCAGAGAAGGAAGACAGACAGAAATGCTATTATAGAAGTCAAAGCAGACCGGAGCAAAATGAGAAGTGACAATCATTTCCCGCTGCGTAGCGGAGCATTAGCCCAGGCAAAAGAAAAGAAACAGCTAAAAGGATGTGACCAGCTATTATTATTCGGCAAGGCGGCTCCGAGGCGTGAGATGTGATTTGGCAAAATGCCGCACAAGGATCCCCCAAAATCTCAGGAGCCTGGCAGAGCAAAATGTCTTGCCAAAACGAATCTGGGAGCGGAGGCGCTGACGCGGGATGCGATGGGAGAGGCTGGGGGAGAATCTGAAAAATGGCGGTCTCCAAGGCTGAAAGACAGCAGCAGCGATGTGATTAATGATTCCCAGCCGGCCACCTAGATCTGCCGCGAGCCAAATTCAACAACAACAGCAGCAGCACCCAGATGTGGAAATGAGCCGGGGAGCTGGCAGATTCCGCAACTTGGCACCCCCGTGAGTCGATGCCCCCCTCCCAGCAGTAATGAGATAAGCAGATGATGGGCCCGGGACTCACTTGGGCACCGGGCATTGATTTCTCTGCTGTCCGCTCCGCTGCCTGCCTTCCTGCGGCCGCCGGGGCGGAGATGAATATGTAATAAACATGATTTCGACGTTCCAGCATTAAAGTCGAAAGCTTTGCTCTGTGCGGTGGGGTCCCAGCGATTAACGCAGGGAGAAGTCAGCCATGGGGAGTGATTGAATTATGATCAGTGAGCGGCGACTGTGTCGGGCCCGTCATCTCCAGCTTCACTGGCCCCATCTCTATTGCTCTCATATTGATTGTCCCTCAGGCGACAAGGCGGTCTGTAAGGCACAAATTTCTCGGCACAGATTCGGTTTTTGGGCGGAGCAGCTTCTTCAAGATAATTGGAACATTTTCAACCGACTTGATCAGAACTTATGGGATTTCTGGTCCGGCTCTGGGACTCTGGTGGTCATCTTATTGCTTATTTATGAGGCGAATTGTTTTCCAAAGTTGGTTAGCGAAATTGGCTGCAAGAGGAGAGATGGGAGGGAGAGGAGAGATGTGAGGGAAGAGGAGAGATGTGAGGGAAGAGGAGAGATGTGAGGGAAGAGGAGAGATGTGAGGGAAGAGGAGAGATGTGAGGGAAGAGGAGAGTTGGGATGAAAGGGGAGAGATGAGAGATGAGAGAGAAGATGAGAGATGGGAGGAAGAGGAGAGATGTGAGGGAAGAGAGAGATGTGAGGGAAGAGGAGAGATGTGAGGGAAGAGGAGAGATGTGAGGGAAGAGGAGAGATGTGAGGGAAGAGGAGAGATGTGAGGGAAGAGAGAGATGTGAGGGAAGAGGAGAGATGTGAGGGAAGAGGAGAGATGTGAGGAGAGGAGAGTTGAGGAAAGGGGAGAGATGAGAGATGAGAGAGAGATGAGAGATGGGAGGGAAGAGGAGAGATGGGGGGAAGGGAGAGATGAGAGAGAAGAGGAGAGGGGAGGGAAGAGGAGAGATGTGAGGGAAGAGGAGAGATGGAGGGAGGGAAAGGGGAGAAATGAGAAAGGAATGGGGGGAGATGGGGGAAGGGGAGAGAAGAAGAGTCTGAGGTCAATCCAGCAGTTCCAAAAAGCAAAACAAAGCAAGCTCACTAAGAAAGCAGCGGCGGCCCAGTTTAAAAATGCAATTCTTCATACTGCCCAGCCAGTCAGACACGTCAATTCACAATTTCTGTTATCTACAAATGAAAGTCAGGCATTCAGAGGGGCGGAGAGAAAGATGGAGCTAAGCCAAAGAATCTGGGCTATCAAAAAATTAAGATAACAAAAATAAAGTGGGGAGAC
>NIVC01000606.1:0-105000 GCA_002269645.1 Macrostomum lignano
ACACACTCACACAGGAGTGTACAGCGGCCCTGACTTTATTCATCGTTAAGGCATGTACACTTCACTGCGCCTTGGGGGGTTGGCCCTCAATGGCGTTAATTGCACTAGCAGAGCCAAGCCGAGATTCCAATTCAGCCCCAAATTAATGCGACTGCACTTGGAATCGAGCCTGGGCCGCTGGTACATCAGAGCGCTAGCTGCGCTGGACCACTGGACTGCGGCCTTCGGCTCACTAGGATATTTATCATATAGAGGTCCAATCTACGACACTCGTTTTCTCTCTCTTGCCTGCAGCCCCACAAGCCAAGTGGCTTCTGTTCCTATCGAACGCAATAAGAGCTTCAGGAAGAACTCAAGCAGACAATCAGTCTCGACAATTCTATAGCAAGTCGGGAATGAAAGCAAAATTTTGAGGAAATATTTAGTGCACTATAATACATGGCGCATGCTCTATACAATGTCCTTATTGACAGGCATATTAAAAAAATCATTGTGATTATTCATACAATAACTGGTGCAGTGGTTATCGACAATAAGTTAATAAAGATCCTTTTCAAAGGAAAACACCCCACCATAGCCTACTTCAGGTAATAATGTGCGTATATTGCATGCCTTCGTAGGTGTTCGTATTAACATGTATATATAGGTAAAAGTTGGGCAAGGTGGCAGCAGAGATAATTAATGCTCTACGAGTGAAGGCTGTGCTCAGTGTTATACCGTCTGTGCAGAGCGCCGCCCTGCCTGCTGCTGTAAGCGGCGTGGCTTGAATAGGCATAGGAGGCCAGGCGGCTCTCGGGCCTATAGGACGGCTCGGCGCTCTGGACCGGGGCGCGATCCGGGTGCATCGCGGTCGCCATGGCAACGGTGTCGCCGCTTCGAGTGGGGGTTTATGGGGTTGTGTTTCATGTTGTGCGTCAGAAGCGGTTTGGACAATTGCTTTTTTGGTGTTTAGCTTCGAGGGTCGCCAGCCGATTGGGATAACTCATCACCGTCTGCAGCATTGAAAGTTAAGCAGACTTGGTCGTGGTTAGTACACGCAGTTTTAATAGGCTTATAGCCTCAACCCTCACGGAAGCCACATTGAGCGAGTGTGCTCAGTTAATCTGAGCACCAGAGCCCTCAGATAAGCCTTTGACTGCCACATCTTGCCGACCCGCAGCGGGTCAGGCGTGTTTCTATTTCTGTTCATTTCTTTTTGAAAACTCCACAACTCAATGCAGATTCATTGGCCAATGAAGTTAGTAAAAAAACATTGCAAAAATCAATCAAAGTTCTTTTAATGACTGCTGAGGTACGATATGCAAAACTGCTCTATCGGAGCTCAGAGCACCCCCTTACCCCCTTGAGTCGGGCCGGTAGAGCGCACCGTGGCTGCCGTAGAGTCCGGTGCCGCCGCCGCCGCCACCTCCGCCGCTGCCACCACCGCTGCGTCGCAGCTCGGAGGCCAGGCGCTCTCGTTCGAAACGCTCCGACGACAGCTGCCTGGTCAGCCGCTCGACCTCGGACTCGAGCTCGGAGCTGCGCGAGCGCAGTCTAGTGAGCTCCCGACCCTGCTGCTCAAGTTTGGTCTCGCCGAGCTCCAGCCGTTCACGAAGCATGCTCAACTCGGCGTGGCGCTCCTGCGAGTCCAACTGGGTCTGGAACTCCTTCTCTCGGCTGGCGCTGAGCACAGTTTCCAGGCTCTTCTTTGCGTCCTGCTCGGCCAGGAGCTGCTCACGCAGTAGGTCGTTCTCGTGCTGCAGGTCGTCCAGCTGTCCGGCCAGCTGGTCAGCGTCAAGAGCCTTGCTGGTGAGCTGGCGCTGCGCCTGGTCCTTGCTGGACTCCAGCTTGGCGCACAGGTCGCGCAGGGCTGACAAATCTTTCAGGACCTCTTCGCGTTCGCACTGCTGCTGGCGGAGCGAATCTTCCAGATCCGAAACCGACCGGCTGAGATTGGCGACCTGCAGTGGAATTAGTCAAATGTCATCTTATACAATATAAGAACACAAGGGAGTCACGTCCTGGCCTAAAAAAGAGTCAAGCACAATGAGCACCATGCGGAAAGAAGGCAAGCCCTGAAGCAGAAGGGGAGTTTATACTACACATAATCCCTACTACCTACCGACTTTTACTAGCTCTGAAGGCGGCGGTCTACCACTTAGCCGTACAAGAATTACTTATACGACAGCTACAGCTGCCCTTGGCTCACGATAGCTATGAGATACCTGAATGTCGAAGCAACTCACCTGCAGCTCGTACGAGTTGATGGAGCGCCGGTTATCCTGCAGGTCAGACTCGGCCTGCTTTTCTCGCAGGCGCTTGCAGTCAGCATCTTTGGCCGACAGCTCCAGGCGCAGGCTGCTCGCGTCCGACTCCAGCTGGTGCGCCTCGGCCTGGTATTTGTCCGACTCGGCCGTCAGCAGGCGGTACTGCTCCAGCAGGTCGCTGCGCTCGCGCTCCTTCTGGCTCAGCAGCTCCTCAACTCGACGAACTTCGGCTACGTAGTCTTGCGCTTTGTGCTTGAACTGCTCCCGCTCCTGCACCGTCTCCTGCAGCTCCGCCTGCGCAGTTCGGATTGGTAGATTTTAGATCGGTAGATTGTATATTCGTAGATTGGTGGATTGTAGATTGGTAGATTGGTGGATTGGTGTATTGTATATTGGTAGATTGGTAGATTGGTAGATTGGTAGATTGGTAGATTGTAGATTGGTAGATTGTAGATTGGTAGATTGGCAGATTGTATATTCGTAGATTGTAGATTCGTAGATTGTAGATTGGTAGATTGTAGATTGGTAGATTGTAAATTGGTAGATTGGTAGACTGGTAGATTAGTAGATTGGTGGATTGGTGGATTGGTGGATTGGTGGATTGTAGATTGGTAGATTGGTAGATTGGTAGATTGGTAGATTGGTGGATTGTATATTGGTAGATTGTAGATTGGTAGATTGTAGATTGGTAGATTATAGATTGGTAGATTGTAAATTGGTAGATTGTAGACTGGTAGATTATAGATTGGTAGACTGGTAGATTAGTAGATTGGTGGATTATTGGATTGGTGGATTGGTAGATTGTAAATTGGTAGATTGTAAATTGGTCGATTGTAGATTGGTAGATTGTAAATTGGTAGATTGTAAATTGGTAGATTGTAAATTGGTAGATTGTAGATTGGTAGATTATAGATTGGCAGACTGGTAGATTGGTGGATTGGTGGATTGGTGGATTTTAGATTTGTAGATTGTAGATCGGAAGATCGATACATTGGTACATTGCAAATTTTTAGATTGTAGATCAGTAAGATTGTAGATTGGTAGATTGTAAAATGGTATATTGTTGATTGGTAGATTCTCGTGCTCCCACAAACCTGCTTTCGCCCAGCTGGCGCCCAGTTCCTCACAGCATTCCAGACCGCTTCCATCAAGCTCTCTTTACGTGTACATCTAGACCGCTTCCTCAGAGCCCGCTTCCACTCACCTGGAGACTGGAGTTGTCCCTGGCCAGAGCCTGCAGATCGTCCTGCAGACGGGCCACCTCGCGCTGCAGCGCCTCTACGCGGCGTTTCTCGGCAGCCAAATCGTTCTGGGTGGCCTCGCCGGACTTGCGGGACTGCCGGAGCTCCTTCTCCCTGGCGGCCAGCTGGTCCTGCGCCCGGCCCAGCTGGTACTCGGCATGGTGCAGCTGCGTGCGCAGGTCACCGGCCTGGGCCTCCTTGGCCTTCAGCTCGTCCTCAAGCGCTCTGGCGCGGTCGGTTCTCTCCCGCAGGACGCCTTCCAGGCTGTCCTTCTCGTAGTCCAGATTGGCCATTGCGGTTCGCATCTGCACCTGATCGTCTCGCAGCGCCTTGATCTCGCGCTCCAGTGTGATGCAGCGATCCTGCAGCAGGTTGGCCGCGTCCTGCGCCTGCAGCAGGTCCGCCTCCAGCTGCCGGCCTGTCCGCTGAGCGGCTTCGGCCTGCATCCGCTGCTGGTTGCTGATGGCTCGCTCGTTGCTGAGCTCTTCGGTGCGCTCGGCCAGGCCACGCTGCAGCTGCTTTGTCTGGTCCTCGAGCTCCTGGCAGCGCTGGCGCAGCTGTGCCGAGCGCGTGCCCAGATCGTCTCGCTCGGTGGCTGTCTGTTGAGTTTTTTTTCAAATGGTTTCAACTTCAGTTTTGCAAGCAAGGGAAGTAGCATGAGTGTTTTCGCATCGTACGCACCCTGTAGCTGGTAGGATTGCCCAATGGGTTGAGTCTTATATTGCTCGGAAGTCTTCCTGTAGGTTACAACTATAAAATTATTTGACTCCCGGGCTAAAGGGGGGGCAAGGGAAAATCATCCTCAAAAACTGGATCGGAATCAATGACTTTGGTTGCCAACCAACCTTCCTAGCCGCATTCTGCAGGTCCTCAATCCGCTGCTCAAGCCTGGCCTTGTCGCTGAGCGCCGTCTCCGTGGCCACCTTCAGTCGCTCCCGGAGGCTGTCCCGCTCCGTCATCATCCGACGCAGGTCGGCCAAGGCGTCGTCGCGCTCGGTCTCGACTCGCTTGAGCACGGCCTGGGCCGCCAGCGACACTTTCGGCTGAGAAGGCGACGCCAGAAGCTCTCGCCTGGCTCGGTGCAACTCGTCGTTGGTGTCATCAAGCAGGCGGCTGAGCTGGTCCCGCTCCTGGGTGAGCACGCGCACGTTGCCCTGGATTTCGGCCATGTGCCGCTCGAACTTGTCCAGCAGCGCCTGCAGCTCGTCGCGTTCGCGCTTCACGCGCAGCAGCTCAGAGTCGTCGCTGGCTGAGCCAACGCCGCCGTTGTTAGCCGACGGACGGTCGCGAGTCGGCGGGGAGCGAGCTCGGGACCTCGTGCTAGCGTAACGGCTCGGCTCCGCGTCCGCCAACCCTTTGCTAAGCGTCGGTTCGGTTGACTGCGGTGGCTGAGAATGGGAGGCCGTGCGGTCCACAAAACCGTTACTGAGCCAAGAAAGCCTCAAAAGTTTTTGTCAGCGACGGTCGGACACAAAAAAATACAGAAAACATCTCAAAAATTTCATGACAAGTCATGATCCTCGAAAATTGATGGATTATAAATGTTTTTCAGGAATTTGGACCGCAAGTTTTGCGTAGAGGCAAGTCGAACACATCATTAATAAACATTACCATCCATTCCAAAGTATTGTGGAAGCGTCTTAATTCTTCTCTGCATTTTCTGACCTCAAAAGATGATGGCTCATCAAAACTACGCGCGCCGACCCCGCCTTCCATAGTTTCTTAAGGCTGACTCATAGCTCTCTGATTTCGGCTCTGAATATTAATTCTTGGAGTAGGCGAGAATGATTGAGAGAGAGAGAGAGAGAGAGAGAGAGAGAGAGAGAGAGAGAGAGAGAGAGAGAGAGAGAGAGAGCAGTGAGCAAAGGCCGCTAAGGCTGCCAGTCACTCTTGAGGTACCCGCAGGCCAGGGCTGTCGTTATTAAAGTTGCGAGCAACCAGCGTCGAGAGCTGTAGGCGATTCCTTAAATATTAATGCCATCCAGCCCAGTGACTTGGTCCCCCACCCTCCCATGCGACTGGGCGCCACTCCCGGCACTTCACTTCCCTGTCCATGTCAGAGACGCAGCAATGACCAGCCCGCGCTGTGTGACAGGCCTTTTATGGGACAGTTGCAAAAGTTCATCTCAATTGGATTTCATGCGGCAAGTTGCGAGGGCGATTCGCTCTCTCACCTTTCTGGCTCCGCTCTTGCCGCCGCCTGCGGTCTTGGCCGGCTTGCTCGGACTGGACAGTCGAGTCTTGGACGGCGTCCGGCTCAACCGGGTCGGACTCGAACTGCGCGACCCGTTGAGCACGGCTGGCGTTCTCAGCATCTTGTTGAGCTCCTCGGCCTCGTGCTTCCAGTAGTCCCTGTCCTCCTCGATGCCTTTCAGATACTGCTCAATCTTCGAGGTGGTTGCGGCTGAAGCTTTTTTGCCGCCTGTGGTGCCGTTGGCGCCGCTGCCTTTGCGTCGAAGGCGTTCAATTTCCAGCACCAGCTCGCGCTCTGAGATTGTTGATTGGACGGGGCGAGAAACGGAAGGTTGATAGCGAAATCAATCTAATTATTTAAAAAAAAAACATTTGAAGAACTTTTTGTTCTCAATTTGCACGACAGAGCCAAGGACCGCCGTAGTATAGCAAGACGCGATACTCAAAGATCGTATAATTTTTTGGAGGCTAATTTCCTGAGAAAATTACACTGCGGAGAAAGGAAAAAAATCTTTTTTTCATCACATAATCAATGATAGCATTTGACCTGGAGCAGTGAAGACTACAATTCCTCTAATTTAGCATGCACAGCATGTTACTTTGTATGAAGATAATACTTTTGACTATACGGATATATAAAATATATCGGTATAGTCTTCCTATCTCCGCAGTGTATTTTTTCCAGGAAATGGCCTTCAAACAATTACACGATATTTCAGTTTTACATCTTGTTATGCTGCAGTGGACAGACTGCATACGCTGACCTGACGATGAGCGGAGTCAGGGCAGATGTACGTCTCTTTGTGAGTACGTACTCAAGGGTCAGCAGAATGGGCACAATTTGCTTGCTTCCTCGCCCAACTGTCTCTCGAATTATCCCCCTAGGCCTCAGTAACCACAGCCCCTGTTGAACAATTGATTAACATCCCGTCGTTAATAAAGCTTCAGTCTTCTGGTGAAAGTTTCTTTGTTTAAATGATGCTCACGTATCCGCAATGCCAGTTGGAAGAAAAAACACCTGAGCCAACATCAACTGCGCTGCTCTGCTTTGGTAAACTGTTCGTGGGAACGGAGGGCCGATTCAAAATTTGGTGGACGCAATGTTGGTTGGCAACCCGGCAGTTTGAGCAGCTGGAAGACTAGCTGGCTAGTCTCAAATTCAATGCTAGCGCACAGCAGGGCGAAGCCCGCGCGCCCAGGCAATGTCAACAGAGGCGGGTGTTGTTCCTTTCTTAACTCAGACTTTCACTGGCCTGTCCGGACCAGCTGTAGAGGAGAAAAGGAGGCTGGAGGAAAGAGGAACACAGGGGGGAATTTTAGGTTTGCAGGAAGAGGAAAATCTATTTGGCCGCTTGTTAGCCCTGTGTTGCACTGCACTTCTTCTTGACAGGTAGAAGGCTTGAGTGGATTCTGCCTTGTTGGGAAAGAACTCGCAATCATGTGTCATCCCCGTCAGCTTCCATCGTCTCTCCATCATGGTTGAGCTATTGTCTTACTCAACTAAAAGCATTGAGTTAAAAATTATATTTGACAAGGGCATTGAGAGCAGTGCAAAAGTATGATACTAATTGAACTGGATTTTCTGTGTATTCTTTTTGTTTAGATGCCTTATTGAAAGTCACGATTGAGTCGATGCTGTACTCAACTTATCTGGGTGGGATATTGGGGATTTTAAATACGAGCTTATCAATGTGAGGTCTAAGCAAGGACGACTATGAACTAACGCACTTCAGTAGTTATTAGGTCTGGTTTTAGTATTTTGGTGACATTGTTATGAGATTAGTTATGGTTTGTGAAATTTTGTAGAGATCTGGGTGTGAGAATATAAATTTAGGTGTGAGAATAGACATCTGCATGTGTGAATAGACAGTTGGGTGTGAGAATAGACATCTGCATGTGTGAATAGACAGTTGGGTGTGAGAATAGACATCTGCATGTGTGAATAGACAGTTGGGTGTGAGAATAGACAGTTGAGTGTGAGAATAGACATCTGGGTGTGAGAATAGACAGTTGGGTGTGAGAAGAGACAGTTGAGTGTGAGAATAGACATCTGGGTGTGAGAATAGACAGTTGGGTGTGAGAAGAGACAGTTGAGTGTGAGAATAGACATCTGGGTGTGAGAATAGACAGTTGGGTGTGAGAATAGACATCTGGGTGTGAGAATAGACAGTTGGGTGTGAGAAGAGACAGTTGGGTGTGAGAATAGACATCTGGGTGTGAGAATAGACAGCTGGGTGTTAAAATAGACATCTGAGTGTGCGAATAGACATCCAGGAGGGAGAATAGACTTTTGGGTAAGAGTATAGACATCTGTGTGTCAGAATATACATCTAAACGAAATGATAGGCATCTGGGAGGAATAGCTGTTTGGGTGACTGATAATTTTAAGGATTTAGATGTGAGGTTGCGGATTCAGACCCGACATTAGTAACTGTAGTCAGGCTCTTGCAGCAGGGCCACCGCTAACAGTCAAGCATTACAACCATTACCGTGCTCAAGCACTGACTGCGGGGTCACTGGCGGCCAGCCGTCCAGAGACCTGGACAATTTGGCAAAGTCGGCGAAGTCGACTGTCGACCGACAGCGGACCAGGCCTCCTCTTTGACTGTCGACGAAGCCTCTGACTGAGCCGTCAACGCTGCTGCTACCGTGTCGGTGTCGCGTGTGTCTGTCAGGCGCCTTGCTTATCAGCATCTCATGCTGCCCCACCTGCCACAGCTCAACTGCTGCTGCAGCCCACCCAACGCTCCAGCTCTGCCTTCTATAGAGAATGCGGGAGCGCTGGTAGAGTGGGGAAGACTGGGGGGGGGGTGCAGCGGGGCGATTTGGGGACAGGAAGTGACTCAACCAATCAGCTGCTGTGCTGCTCCATGGGGCGATGCTGGAGTCTGGGCGGGAAGCAATACAAGTAGAGGCGGGAGAAGGGAGAACAGTGGTTGGAATAGAGTGGAGTTCTCTTCCCTTTTTAACCTCCAGTGTGCCACTGCAACAGGTTTCAGCCGTCCCTAAATTTTCCCTATCCCTCTTCCGCGACCGCGCCTTGACAACGGAAGGGGGGGCACAGGATCCCATCGCTTCCCAATCCAAAAAGCTCCCCCATAAAAAACTCTGCTCGCGAATCCCCAACTGCATGCTTTTTGGGGGATTTTTTGTACTCCAAAAGCAAAGACTATAGCTGTGAATTTCTCCATTGCTAGAATGAAACAGCTTGGTTAGCGATGGCTTATCAGTTTTTATCAAGATTGTGTTCAGTTGGCAAAGTGCGGGCAATACGAGTCGTAAAACTGGCTGGCAGATCAGGGTTGTAGTTTTATTGCTCAAGTCATATGCTTTTATTGCACTGGGGGGCTGGGGGCGAGGCAGACAGGAGTAGCAATACATGTGTCGCCTCAGACCGGTGTTGGGACTCTCTTCTAGGAGACGTACAGCTGACAAAAGATAGATAGATAGATAGATAGATAGATAGATAGATAGATAGATAGATAGATAGATAGATAGATAGATAGATAGATAGATAGATAGATAGATAGATAGATAGATAGATAGATAGATAGATAGATAGATAGATAGATAGATAGATAGATAGATAGATAGATAGATAGATAGATAGATAGATAGATAGATAGATAGATAGATAGATAGATCGATAGATAGATAGATAGATAGATAGATAGATAGATAGATAGATAGATAGGTAGGTAGGTAGGTAGGTAGATAGGTAGGTAGGTAGGTAGGTAGGTAGGTAGGTAGGTAGGTAGGTAGGTAGGTAGGTAGGTAGGTAGGTAGGTAGGTAGGTAGGTAGGTAGGTAGGTAGGTAGGTAGGTAGGTAGGTAGGTAGGTAGGTAGGTAGGTAGGTAGGTAGGCACCCGGCCCTGTTGCACTTCTGCAGCCGCGGAGGCGGATGCATCCCGGTCGGCTCCACACTGTCTGCTTCTGCTGGCATGCAGCAGTGCAAACTCTTGCCACTACTATTGACGTCAAACTACTGAAACAATTTTCTGTTGGGTGCCGCCCTTATGGACTCACTGAGCTCACACGCGTTGTCTCCCAGTTAAAGCAGTCGCGTATGGGGGATGACAAACATCAATGCTCCTCACTGCAGCTGGGAGGGTGACTGGGTGGCCGCAGTGCCACTCGTGCATCGGCGCTGCATTGTTTCCCAGCCCAGCCTCCCCCAAGTCCCAAACCAATCCGCCACATGAATCGGCGCATTGTGCAGTCAATTTTTCTCCAACTTTGTAGGCGCGACTTCCGTGGCAGAGTCGGCTTGCAGTCGCGCACTCAAAGCGACAGGATGAGTAAATTGACTGAAGCCTTGTCTACCCCAGCTCCTCTTCTCTAATAAGGTATTGTTGTTTGGTTGTAGAAACTCAATAGAATGTCTGAATAGTGGTTCATGACACACTACGACTCTGAGAGCAATTTTTATAGTTGAAATCAGTTAGGGTTGAGAAGACAGCAGACACGTTGAGACAATGAAGGTCAGTCACTGAGGTGACAGCAGACACGTTGAGACAATGAAGGTCAGTCACTGAGGTGACAGCAGACACGTTGAGACAATGAAGGTCAGTCACTGAGGTGACAGCAGACACGTTGAGACAATGAAGGTCAGTCACTGAGGTGACAGCAGACACGTTGAGACAATGAAGGTCAGTCACTGAGGTGACAGCAGACACGTTGAGACAATGAAGGTCAGTCACTGAGGTGACAGCAGACACGTTGAGACAATGAAGGTCAGTCACTGAGGTGACAGCAGACACGTTGAGACAATGAAGGTCAGTCACTGAGGTGACAGCAGTTGAGGACGCTCCTTGAAGATCTGGCACGCAGAGTCGCACAGAGCAGAAAAGAATGCTCACCATTGGCAGTTAGCTTCTCAATACGCTGTGTGAGTCGTTTCTTATCAGCTTGCTGTTGCGCAATCAGCTCCTGCAGCTGTCTGTTGTCCATAGTTGAGCTGGCGGCCTGCTTCTTCGTGTCGTTCAACGAGTCTTGCAGTTTCTTTCGGTCCTGGGTGCAGGTATTTGAGTTGTGTGGAAACTTTCAAATTCAGCCTACTGTCAGTAGTTTACCGGACATGTTTAACGGAATTTCTAACGAACTCGGACAGTATTAGAACCAATAAAAGAAATATCAATACATTGCATGCTTTATTCTGATAGATGATGGATACGATTATTCTTCCAGCTATTGCGCGGCGCATCTGAAGGCTGCGTACGGTTGTTAAGTACAAGGACTGGGGGGGGGTCGCCACACACACCCTCATTTATCCCAGCTAATGCTGGCACTCATTTTCCAGCTGGGTGAACTGAAGCAATGCACAGTAAAGCGTCTTGCTCAAGGACTCAAATTGTTCAAAGTGGATCGAGAATCGAACCCCCCCCCCCGACCTTTCAGTTGTAAGTCCGACGCTCAAACCAAAAAGTAAACTTCAATCTTCCATATCTCTTGGACTATAGAGAATGGATTTATTAACAGACGATTAAAAGTACTAAACACTGCGACTCACGTTTTCACTGCTGTATAGCATGGATCTGTACCTCTCTTGATCACTGAATGAGTCAATTACTTTTGCAGCGGCCGCCGCTGTTGGAGTCTTGTCCATCGGCAAGTCTTGTGTAAAGATAATCAACTCTTACAGTTTTTGTTAGAACTTTTTTAAGCCGAGAGTTTGTTCTATTTAGCGGCCAAGATCGCGGCTTTTTTAGCATACGAGTGGTGATAAAGGAGAAATGAGTGAAAGACCAGGAAAAAATACACAGAGAGCGAAGACATGCAGCACACACAAGAATGCGCAAGGGGTGTGGGTTGGTTGGACTCGCAAATAACTGATAGAGAAAGAAGACTGAAAAGCAAGAAATAATGCGAATGAGAAGGAGTACAGACGCCTCTTGTGCAGTGAAAGAAGATTTTCCTGTCGTATTTGGCAAGAGCCCTGCTGCCTGTGCACAAGTAAAGGAATTTTGAGATAAGCGAAATCACTGAGACAGCCCAGAGAGAGATTCAGAGAGGGAGCAGACGAACGGGCCAATAGAATGCAATTAGAGCCAATTATTCTCTGTTGCCATACGTCAGGCAAATCAAGAGAAAGTGGTGTTGCAGACAGAGACAGAGCGCGGAGAGAGTGGCCTTGGCTGCGGACGAACCCCCATGCCACACATGCGCCCACCTACGAGTAAGCAGCAAAATTGACAGGAAACTGTGCCCCGCTGTGCTCTCTGTCTCTGTCTCTCTGTAAGATCCACTACATTCACAAATTTAGCTAGTGTGTTGCTATGTGCTGGCGATTTCTCCATTGTAATTTAGCGGTTGCCATGCCTTGACTTGCTTCTAATAAATTGCATTGCGTAGCAACATTTGATGCCTTTATTTATAAGAAAATTTTAACTCAGCCAGCCCGTCCTACTCAGAGCGCCTGTTGCTCCGCCGTGATTGACAAGGGACAGAAAGAAAGAGAGGGGTACACTCTGTGTATGGAGGGTGAGGCCGCACTGAACTTTCTAATTTGAGAACTCGCGCATTGGTTTTATGAATCCATTTTGTCATTCTCAGCTAACTGTGTAACAATATGTGTAACAGAGATGATAAAATAAATTCGTAAAACCAAAGATTCGAGCTGTGACATGCATTTCTACAATTTTTAGTTACAGGAAATTTACGTAGAGTAAAACATTGACATCTAATATACTAAAAATGAAATGCTTGGTTGCTTGCTTGTAATTGATTTTCTCCCGAACGGCTCAACCGATTTTCTTCAAACTTGCACCATTCGATCAGAAATTTTCCCGGGACGGTACATGCATATTGGCTAAGAAATTGCTCAATGTTAAAGGGATTAAATATTCGAAAAACATGATTTTTTGCAAAGGTCAAGCAGCTCTTTCGACCTGAAATGCATTGTAAGAATGCTAGAGAAAAATCTGACTGGTTGAATTCTGATTCTGAAATAGATTGCATCACAATACACTTTATTTATCGTCTGTGTACTGGCTGAATTTGACACTCAATTGAATTGCGTCACAGCTTTGAGGGTGAAAGTATAGTGCAGTACTGAATTTATATTACGTAACCATATTGTTAACTTTCATAGACACTGGTACTGACTTGCCTAAGAAATTGATTATGTCATAACTGCTTCGTGAGACTTTTTACTCTACCTGACTTGGTGTGAGTGTTGAATTATATAAGTGGTACAAATTCAGTGATAACTTCGATGAGAGCTAGCCTAGAGCTGAGCAGACCAGACTACTAATGCAGCGACCTGGGTTCGAATCTAAGTAGTTTAAAAGTAGTAGTGTAAAATTTTTTATTAAAAGCTTTTATTAAAGGACTAAATAAAAACACTTAGATTACTGCACTCGATAAGCTAAGGATTATTGCTCTTGGCAAACCAAGGAATACTGCACTCGATAAGCCAAGGATTATTGCTCTTGGCAAACCAAGGATTACTGCACTCGATAAGCCATGGATTATTGCTATTAATAAACCAAGGATTACTGCACTCGATAAGCCAAGGATTATTGCTATTAATAAACCAAGGATTACTGCACTCGATAAGCCAAGGACTATTGCTATTAATAAACCAAGGATTACTGCACTCAATAAACCAAGGACTATTGCTCTTGGCAAACCAAGGATTACTGCACTCGATAAGCCAAGGATTATTGCTATTAATAAACCAAGGATTATGCACTTGGCAAACCAAGGATTACTGCACTCGATAAGCCAAGGATTATTGCTATTAATAAACCAAGGATTACTGCACTCAATAAACCAAGGACTATTGCTATTAATAAACCAAGGATTACTGCACTCAATAAACCAAGGACTATTGCTCTTGGCAAACCAAGGATTACTGCACTCGATAAGCCAAGGACTATTGCTCTTGGCAAACCAAGGATTACTGCACTCGACAAGCCATGGATTATTGCTATTAATAAACCAAGGATTACTGCACTCGATAAGCCAAGGATTATTGCTATTAATAAACCAAGGATTACTGCACTCGATAAACCAAGGATTATGCACTTGGCAAACCAAGGATTACTGCACTCGATAAGCCAAGGATTATTGCTATTAATAAACCAAGGATTACTGCACTCAATAAACCAAGGACTATTGCTATTAATAAACCAAGGATTACTGCACTCAATAAACCAAGGACTATTGCTCTTGGCAAACCAAGGATTACTGCACTCGATAAGCCATGGATTATTGCTATTAATAAACCAAGGATTACTGCACTCGATAAGCCAAGGATTATTGCTATTAATAAACCAAGGATTACTGCACTCGATAAGCCAAGGATTATTGCTATTAATAAACCAAGGATTATGCACCTGGCAAACCAAGGATTACTGCACTCGATAAGCCAAGGATTATTGCTATTAATAAACCAAGGATTACTGCACTCGATAAGGCATGGATTATTGCTATTAATAAACCAAGGATTACTGCACTCGATAAGCCAAGGATTATTGCTATTAATAAACCATGAATTACTGCACTCGATAAGCCAAGGATTATTGCTATTAATAAACCAAGGATTACTGCACTCGATAAGCCATGGATTATTGCTATTAATAAACCAAGGATTACTGCACTCGATAGCCAAGGATTACTGCGCTTGATAAGCTTGGCTACATGTATAGGATTATTTCTATCCAGGGATGCTTGCTATTTAGGGATTCTTGCTATGTGCAGGATGCTTGCTATCTGGAAGGATGCTTCTACATTATTTGGGGTATGCTTGCTATCTGCAAGATGCTTGCTATCTGCAAGATGCTTGCTATCTGCAGATGCTTGCTATCTGGGTGGATGCTTGCTAGGAGTATTAGGGGATGCTTGCTACTGGGGGATGCTTGCTGTCTTGGGAATATTTTCTATTTAGGGGTAATGACTAAAATTCATGAGAGCTAGCCTAGAGGTAAACAGACTAAACTGCTAAATGCAGGGACGATGGTTCGAATTTTTAGAGAGTAGAGTTTTTTTAATTAAAGCCTTTTAACGCCAAGACAAAAAAAATTATGGAAGCGTCATGTAAACAATCATACAAGCGTCATGTAAACAATCATAGAAGCGTCATGTAAACAATCATAGAAGCGTCATGTAAAAATCATAGAAGCGTCATGTAAAAATCATAGAAGCGTAATGTAAACAATCATAGAAGCGTCATGTTAAAATCATAAAAGCGTCATGTAAACAATCATACAAGCGTCATGTAAACAATCATAGAAGCGTCATGTAAAAAAATCATAGAAGCGTCATGTTAAAATCATAAAAGCGTCATAAAAAATCATAGAAGCGTCATGCAAGCAATCATAGAAGCGTAATGTAAACAATCATAGAAGCGTCATGTTAAAATCATACAAGCGTCATGTAAACAATCATACAAGCGTCATGTAAACAATCATAGAAGCGTCATGTAAAAAAATCATAGAAGCGTCATGTTAAAATCATAGAAGCGTCATGTAAACAATCATAGAAGCGTCATGTAAACAATCATAGAAGCGTCATGTAAAAATCATAGAAGCGTCATGTAAACAATCATAGAAGCGTCATGTAAACAATCATAGAAGCGTCATGTAAACAATCATAGAAGCGTCATGTAAACAATCATAGAAGCGTCATGTAAACAATCATAGAAGCGTCATGTAAAAAATCATAGAAGCGTCATGTAAAAATCATAGAAGCGTCATGTAAAAATCATAGAAGCGTCATGTAAAAATCATAGAAGCGTCATGTAAAAATCATAGAAGCGTCATGTAAAAAATCATAGAAGCGTCATGTAAAAATCATAAAAGCGTCATGTAAAAAATCATAGAAGCGTCATGTAAACAATCATACAAGCGTCATGTAAACAATCATAGAAGCGTCATGTAAAAATCATACAAGCGTCATGTAAACAAGCATAGAAGCGTCATGAAAAAATTATAGAAGCCTCATATAAAAACTAATGAAAGTGTGTCATTTAAAAAATTATAGAAGCCTCATATAAAAACTAATGAAAGTGTGTCATTTAAAAAATTAAGAAGCATCATGGAAGAATAAAAGAAGCGTAACGTAAAAATCAAAAGAAGCTTCATGTCAGACATGTCAGTCATAAAAATTAAATGAAGCTATAGTGCTGTGCTGGGGAGAATCACTGAGACGTTAAGGCTCACAGAGAATAACTGAGATTACAGGGGGGTTTCTGAGATGTTAAAGCAAAAGTCAGAAGCTACTTCAAAGTACATGTACTTTACTTAAGTTTTTTTATTGCATTCTTTGTTGGCTTGCCACGGTGGGGGGGGGGCGCTGATAGAAGAAGAGTCATGTAAAAATAAAAGGAGCACTATGTATACATAAAATAAAAGTCATGTCAAAGTTAAAAGATTTATTTGGGAATTGCTACGATGTCAAAGCTTGGAGGGAATCGTTATAGTGCTGTGATTCTTAAAGAAGGAATCACTTAAATGCCAAGGCTTAGGGAAGAAGAATTGCTGTGATTTCAAGGCTTTAGGTTGGGTAAAAGTTAGGTTTACGTCAGGTTTGGGTTGAGGGTTAGATTTTAGCGCGTTTCAAGGTTAACAGGGGATTTTTTAGATTTCAAGGTTTATGGGGGCATCGCCGACATGTCAAGGCTTACGAGGGGAATCTATCTATCTATCTATCTATAGCTGAGATGTCAAGGCTCACGGGGGAATAAATGAGATGTCAAGGCTAATGTCAGAAGCTACATGTAGTTTATTGGAAAAAAGTTATTACATTATTTGTTGGCTCCTCACGGGAGGGATCGCTGATAGAAAAAGCGTAATGTAAAAAAAAAAGAAGCTTCATGTCGAAGTTAAGAGATTCATTTGGGAATCCCTACGATGTCGAGGCTTGCAGGGAATCGCTTTAATGCTGTAGTAGTGCTATAGACTCTTAGAGAGAATTACTGAGATTTCAATGCTTTAGGGTTAGGGTTAGGGTTAGGGTTAGGGTTAGGGTTAGGGTTAGGGTTAGGGTTAGGGTTAGAAAGTAGACAGATTTTTTAAGATTTCAAGGCTTATGGGAGCATCGCTGAGATGTCAAGGGGGGAGTTGATATGTTAAGGCTTGTGGGGGGGGGTTTGCTGACATGTCAAGGCTTACACGGGTACTGGTAGCGTACTGAAGCATACTGGTAGAAGTAGCTCTGAAAGAAGGCAAGTATGGTTGAATTTCAATGTCTGTTATAAAATTCTGCACAAACATGTTTTATTGGTACATAAGCCTGGAATTAAAATGAGAATTCGATTCCTAGCCCCCCTCCCTAAGAATTTTTTTTCATTTAAAAGGATTCGTCCCTTGCTTATTGGCCACCCCGAAGGGGGGCGCTAGATTGCTAGTCCATATACTAAAAATGGTCTGTCGGTATATGTGTGTGTGTGTGATCGATTTTAGCAAAAACGGCTCAACCGATTTTCTTCGAACTTGCACTGTTCGATCAGAAATTTTCCCGTGACAGTACATGCATCGTGGCTAAGAAATTGCTTGATGCTAAAGGGATTAAATATTCGAAAAACATGCTTTTTTGCAAAGGTCAAGCAGCTCTTTCGACTTGAAATGCATTGTAAGAATGCTAGCAGAAAAACTGACTGGTTGAATTCTGATTCTGAAATAGATTGCATCACAATACACAAGACACTCAATTGAATTGCGTCACAGCGTTGAGTGTGAAAGCATAGCACAGTACTCAATTTATATTGCGTAACCATATTGTTAACTTTTATAGAGACTGGTACTGACTTGCCTAAGAAATTGATTATGTCATAACTGCTTCGTGACTTTTTACTCTACCTGACTTTGTGTGAGTGTTGAATTATATAAGTGGTACAAATTCAGTGATAACTTCGATGAGAGCTAGCCTAGAGCTGAACAGACCAGACTGCTAATGCAGCAACCTGGGTTCGAATCTAAGTAGTTTAAAAGTAGTAGTGTAAAATTTTTTATTAAAAGCTAAATAAAAACACTTAGATTACTGCACTCCATAAGCCAAGGATTATTGCTCTTAATAAACTAAGGATTACTGCACTCGATAAGCCAAGGATTATTGCTATTAATAAACTAAGGATTACTGCACTCGATAAGCCATGGATTATTGCTATTAATAAACCAAGGATTACTGCACTTGGCAAACCAAGAATTACTGCACTCGATAAGCCAAGGATTATTGCTATTACTAAACCAAGGATTACTGCACTCAAGAAGCCAAGGATTACTGCTCTTAATAAACCAAGGATTACTGCACTCGATAAACCAAGGACTATTGCTCTTGGCAAACCAAGGATTACTGCACTCGATAAGCCAAGGATTATTGCTATTAATAAACCAAGGATTACTGCACTCAAGAAGCCAAGGATTACTGCTCTTAATAAACCAAGGATCACTGCACTCGATAAACCAAGGACTATTGCTCTTGGCAAACCAAGGATTACTGCACTCGATAAGCCAAGGATTATTGCTCTTAATAAATCAATGATTACTGCACTCGATAAGCCAAAGATTATTGCTATTAATAAACCAAGGATTACTGCACTCGATAAGCCAAGGATTACTGCACTTGGAAAACCAAGGATTACTGCACTCGATAAGCCAAGGACTATTGCTATTAATAAACCAAGGATTACTGTACTCAATAAGCCAAGGATTATTGCTCTTAATAAACCAAGGATTACTGCACTCAATAAGCCAAGGATTATTGCTATTACTAAACCAAGGATTACTGCACTCGATAAACCAAGGACTATTGCTATTAACGAACCAAGGATTAATGCATTTGATTAATCAAGGATTATTGCTATTAATAAACCAAGGATTACTGCACTCGATAAACCAAGGACTATTGCTCTTGGCAAACCAAGGATTACTGCACTCGATAAGCCAAGGATTATTGCTCTTAATAAATCAATGATTACTGCACTCGATAAGCCAAGGATTATTGCTCTTAATAATCCAAGGATTACCAAGACCAAGACTGCATAGCAGAGAGCGACTTTCATATATATAAGCGATTTTTATTGAAAGTTTTCAATGTAACATTGCTAACAACTTTGTGGTAAAAAAGATGAGTGTAAAATGTGCACGAGTATTTGCACATCTATTTGTTCATCGCTGCTTGTTGACTTTGACCATTTTATTAGCAGTTTTGTAAGGAGAATTTTGGCTTTAAAGGGCAGCTTGACCAATTAATTAGCAGCGGGCGCTGGAGAGAATTTACGTTTAGTGTAAATTTATTAACACTGAATAGTGTACAGCTTTTTGGGGTGGGGGTGGTGCGCTGAGTATAAAAAGTTTGTCATGATTGTTTTCTTATCTTTGTCAATTATCACACAACCCCTCACTCAGACTATCTTTACTTTTTCATTCTAATTCTACCTATCTTATTTTTCAATTCAATTCCTATCATATTTTTCGATCCAAATTCTAAAATGGCTCGACGTGGCACCAGCGCTTTGAAAAAGAGCAGAGATGCCAAAAAGAAACGTCAGCAAGAGACCGCTGTTCAACGAGAGGAGCGCCTGGCTGCACACCGGCAGCAGGAGACTGAGCGAAGGGACAGGGAGACCGACGCTCAGCGCGAAGAGCGCCTGGCTGCACACCGGCAGCAGGAGACTGAGCGAAGGGCCAGGGAGACCGACGCTCAGCGCGAAGAGCGCCTGGCTGCACACCGGCAGCAGGAGACTGAGCGAAGGGCCAGGGAGACCGACGCTCAGCGCGAAGAGCGCCTGGCTGCACACCGGCAGCAGGAGACTGAGCGAAGGGCCAGGGAGACCGACGCTCAGCGCGAAGAGCGCCTGGCTGGACTCCGACAGCAAAAGGCTAAGCGGAGTGCCGTGGAGACCGACGCTCAGCGAGAAGAGCGCCTAACTGCAGCTCGGCGGCGCACAAGTGAGCGTAGGGCCACGGAAACTGAGGCTCAGCGAAGAGCTCGAGTGGAGGCCGACCAAATTCGCCGTCGAGGAGTGTCGGTTAACAGGTGAGATGAACATTTTAATTTGACTGTATCTGTATATCTAAGTCTAAGAAACGTTTCAAAAAATGTTTATTTGTAGAGATGAACTGTGTTTATATAAGAAACTGCTTTTCTAGGAAACGTTTCGATTTCGAAGAATCTTTATTTGTAGGACTGTGTTTATATAAAAAACTGCATTTCTAGGATACGTTTTCAAGAATCTTTATTTGTAGGATTTGTGCTAAGAATCAGAATTTTTAAGAAACCACTGTAAGAAACTGTCTGTGGAGGAATGTTTGTAAGGGTCTGCATTTGTGAGAATTGACTTTTTGTTGACTCTCTAGGAATCTGTATCAGTGGGAATGAGTTTTTCAGAGTCTAAAGTATAACTTCAATCTTTCAGGTTTGACAGTAGTGAGTTGGCCACACCAGCTGTGGTACCATTCAATACGCTAAGTGTTGTTCCAATCCCTGGTGATGGAAATTGCTTTTTTCATGCAGTATGTGACCAGTTGCAGGGCACTCCGCTTGAGACCAATGCAGCGTCTTTGAGGCATGAACTGACATGTCGTGCAGTGCAGGTAATGCCCGAATTAATTGACGAAGGCTTTGTTTTGCCGGATAATGCTGATTCCATTATTAATGAGTCTTTTTCTGAGGGCACCTATGTTCCTGATGAGGTCGTGCCACTTTTAAGCCGTTTTTTCAATGTTGACCTGGTTATTTATCAGGCAAATGGCAGTGTATTGCAGTACTGCATGTCCACTGTGCAGCCACCCACTGCAATTGTGCGTATCCTTTTACGCCATGAACACTATGAGTCGTTGCGCGTGACTGATCCACTGCCAGTTTCTGAGCCCGTTGCAGATGCAGAAGCGCCGAGTTTAACGGAGCAGAGGGCAGATCTTTCCGATTCAGGTCATTTTGGTACAGGTCATTCTGATGCAGAATCTGCTCAAAATAGGTAGGCTTTTTGTGCTGCTGGTCAGTGTAATTTTTATATTTTAGTTTTTATATTTACACTGTACATTTCATAAATTTTGGCAGTCTATATTATAGTAACTATTTGTGCATGCATTTAACTCAATCACAGGTCTGACAGAATACAGAGGCCAGAGGCCCCGGCCCATGATTGCGGCCCAATGAACAGGGCATGCCAGGAATGTGGTGCTCTACTCTGGCGCGCAGAGACCAGGAATTTCTGCTGCGCCAAAGGCAAGGTGAAGCTGCCCAGCCGCACCGTGCCGCAAGTGCTGGCGGATCTGTACATGGGGCGGCACAGATTGAGTGTTGAGTTCCTGGCCAACATCAGGAGCTACAATTCGGCGCTGCACCTGACATCGCTGGGTGCCAAACTGCGGTTGGTGCCAGGCTGGTGTCCCAGCTTCATCATCAGCGGCCAGATGCATCACCGCACGGCGCCGCTGTTTGCAGAGGCTTCGGCTGAAGCTCAGGGATGGCAGGTGTACTTCAACGATCGCGAACTCGAAAGCCGCCAGAGTCTCAGCCAGAAGGTAAAACCGGAGCTACTGGAGCTGCTGCAGACGCTGCTTCACGAGTGCAATGGCTATGTCCGCAGCCTGAAGGCTGCTGCTGAGCGAATTAGCCAAGACCCAGAGCTGGGAGATGCGCGAATTGTGATTCACCCTGACCGTCGACCATCTGGGGAACACATTCGGTAAGTTAGTGTGTTTGTTATAACGAAACTTAAAAATGTAAACGAAAGCAGAAGTAAAATAAGCGTAATAAGTGATTCAGTTTCTACAGAATTTGTATCCCATGAACTCCGTTAAAATCAGGCGCTACAACTTGCCTACGGCAAACGAGGTCGGTATCCTGATCGTTGAGGACAATGAGGACGCACCGGCCAGTCGGGACGTCGTGATTCAACTGCGTGGTGGCGGTTCTCAGCGAATCAGTGAGACGCACCGCTCATATGACCCGCTGGAGTATGTGCTGCTGTTCCCGAATGGCGAGGACGGCTGGCACCCAGAGTTGCGGATGAGTAATGACAAGAAATTGACCCCCATGAAATACTATGCAAGCGAAATCATGGTGCGAGCGGGCCAGTTCAGTGTGCTGCACTATGGCCGAAGATTATTTCAACAGTACCTGGTGGACATGTGTGCCAAGATTGAGGCAGAGAGGCTGCTGTATTTGCGGACCCATCAGCAGGACCTGCGCAGCGAGACGTATAGCGGTCTGCGGGACGCTCTGTTTGCAGCCGATGGCAGGTCTACCGACAGAGATCCGAGTGACATAGGCAAGCCCGCGCATGTGCTTCTGTCCTCGAGCTTTGTTGGCGGGCCAAGGTACCTGATGGAGAGGCTTCAGGACGCTATGACCTATGTTCACAAGTTCGGTAAGCCGGACCTGTTTGTCACCGCAACGTGCAATCCGAAATGGCCGGAGATCAGCGCCCAGCTGCTGCCTGGACAGCGGGCTGAACACCGGCCGGACATTGTTAGCCGAGTCTTTGAAATGAAGAAGAAAGCTCTGCTGGCTCAGCTAACGAAGCGCTATGGGAAAGAGGCCGCGCACGTCTGCTCGCTAGAGTACCAAAAGCGTGGTGAGTACAACTCTGAGTGTTAAGTTTTATAATATTTATATCGTTACAAAAATACTAAATATAGGCATGGTTTGTGTGATGCAAATTCGATACAAATTGGATAACTGAATTGAAAAATGTTTCGATATTTTTTTTAATAATTCAGGTCTCCCCCATGTGCACTTTCTGCTGTGGCTCGCGAGTGGCCAGCGGGTGACTCCGGACCGATACGATGACATCGTGTCTGCCGAGATTCCGGACCCAGAGCAGCAGCCTGTGCTGTATGAGCTGGTGAAGACGCACATGATCCATGGCCCCTGCGGCAAGGAGAATCCGGCGTGCCCTTGCATGGAGAATGGCGAATGCAGCAAGGGCTTTCCGAAGGAGTTCCAGCAGGTGACGCTGACCAGCGATACTGGCTACCCTTTGTATCGCAGACGCTCGCCTGAGATGGGCGGATTTACGGTGGACAAACTGTTCAAAGGCCGCAGCATTCGCATGGACAACAGGCGAGTTGAAATGATATTGCCTGGTTGTACTTTTCTGCTTTTGTATTTTTAAAAGTTAATGACATTCTTTTTTTAATAAAAATATAGGTGGGTTGTTCCGTACAGCCCTGACCTGTTGCTCCAGTTTGCGTGCCACATGAACGTTGAAGTTTGTGCCACTGTGAAGTCGGTTAAATACGTGATCAAGTACTTGCTGAAGGGCGGCGACATGGCGACGTTCAAAGTCGACGCCAATAAGAATTCAACTGATCCGAGAGAGCAGGCTGTGGGTAGCCAACAGCCGGCAGAAACGGTAGCGGCAAACGATGGAGAGAGGCCGCGTGATGAAATCAAGGAGTATCTGTCTGCGCGCTACATTGGCCCAATGGAAGCCGTGAATACCATTTTGGGCTTTGAAGTAATAAATATTTTAAATTTTAAATATTGCAAAGCTGTGAGCTTTAGAAGTCAGCAACAACTTTAAAGGTATTTATTTCTCCCACCTTCTGATCAGGTGCACGACAGATTTCCGGCGGTCATCCGGCTCTGCGTTCACAAGTCGGAGGAGCAGCTCGTGTATTTCAACGAGCAGACCGCAAGTGCTAGAGCCAGGACGCCGAGGGACTCTACGTTGACGGCATTTTTCAAGCTGTGTCGTACTGACGAGTTTGCTCGGTCCTTGCTCTACACGGAGGTGCCGTCCTACTTCGTTTGGCATGCCAGTGAAAGAGTGTGGCGGCGAGCGAAGCGAGGCGCGAAAGTCGATGGCCACCCGGGTGTAGTGCGGAACACAAACGTTGCACGCATGTACACGGTGAGCCCAAGAACTGGTGATTTATTTTATGTTCGCATGCTCCTTTTGCAGGTTAGGGGACCAACCAGCTTTGAGGCGCTGCTGACTGTGGATGGCGTTGTGCACCCGAGCGCCAAGGCTGCTTGCATGGCCCTCGGCCTGCTGCAGCGAGATGACCACTGGCGGCGGTGCCTAGCTGAGGCCGTTCAGTCAAGAATGCCAAGAGCCCTGAGACATCTTCTGGCTGTCATTCTCATATGGGGTGACCCTGATGATGGCAACGACCTCTGGTGCAGCTTTGCCGAGGATATGTGCGAGGACCTGCGGTTTCATCACCGAGACTTGAGCACCGAGGAGATTACTGACCTGGCGCTGCGCGAGCTGCAGAGCATGCTGACCTCCATGGGCGGGAACAACCTGCCAGATTACGGCCTGCCTGCGGCATCCGCGATGCCTCAAGTTGGACCGATGCAGTTCGATGCGGTCGAGCAAGCGCAGATTACTGAGGCGCGCTTACCAATGCTGACAGACGAGCAGAAAGCGGTGTACGAGTCAGTGACTCAGGATCTTGTGAGCGGCAACGGCGGCTTGCACTTCCTGGACGCGCCCGCTGGCACTGGCAAGACCTTCCTACTGGAGGTTTTGCTGGCCTTCGTGCGCAGCCGGGGGGAAGTCGCCCTCGCCGTTGCGGCTTCTGGAATCGCAGCGACTCTGTTGCCAGGTGGACAAACTGCGCATTCCACGTGAGTTGCTTACTATCTGACTAAGCCGCATTGTTCCGCTGTACATGATTGCGCCGAAACCAACTGTTCATGACAGGTTCAAGATCCCTATCCGGGCGGTCCGCTCTAACAAGGACGTCTGCTCTGTTGGAGTGCAGTCCAAACAAGCCGCCGTGTTTCGGACAGCGCGTCTAATTGTCTGGGACGAGATTTCCATGACTAACCGGAAGGATTTGGAGGCAGTCGACCGGTGCTTGCGAGACGTGCGAAAGCAGGACGTGCCATTCGGCGGACTGGTGTTTGTTTGCGCTGGTGACTTTCGCCAGCTCTTGCCAGTTGTTTTGAATGGGACGCGTGCGAATAACGTTATGGCGTGTGTTAGTAGATCCCCGCTGTGGAAATTTTTCCGGCGGCATCGTCTGACGAGAAACATCCGATTGCTGAGCAGTTCCGATTCTGCAACATATGTGAAGTACACCGAGCTACTCAAGCAGGTAAGTTTGGTCTTTGTTGACTTAAATATTTAATAATTCCGGGCGTTAAATTTAAAGGGCGGGTTTTTGTGGAAAAAATGCAAAGTGCTTTTATTGTGCTTTATTCAGAATGTCTAACCTAAAAGTCTGGCTAGCTTTTGACTGACTGTTTCACTCCTCACAGATCGGATCTGGAACAATGGAGCAGGATGTGGAGGAGAAAGTGTCCCTCCCAATCGAGATCGTGATATCTGCGGAGGGGCCACTCACTGATCTAATCAATTTTGTTTACCCATCGTTTGAGGAGTCAGTGGAGAGAGACGGCTATTTTGCAAGCCGAGCGATCCTGGCGCCTTACAACGACTCTGTCGATGCCATTAATGAGACGTGCCTGGGCATGTTCCCCGGCAGCCTGCGGGAGTACCGCTCGATAGACAGCGTGGCCGATGAGGATGCCGCTACGCACTTCCCGCCTGAGTTGCTCAACCAGCTGGATGCTCCAAACTTTCCGATTCACTTGCTGAGGCTGAAAGTCGGTATGCCGGTGGTGCTTCTCAGGAACATCAACCCGCCACGGATGTGCAATGGTACGCGGCTGATCATACTCGCAATGGGCGATAACGTGCTTAGATGCAAGATTGCCGCCGGCCAGTTCACGGGAGACGAGATTCTTCTGCCGCGAATTCCGCTGATTCCAAGCAATGCGGACCTGCCCGTCAGTTTTAAGCGGCTGCAGTTCCCTGTGAAGCCGAGTTTCTGCCTGACGATCCACAAGTCGCAGGGACAGTCTCTGGACACAGTTGGCGTGGACCTGGCAGTCGGTTGCTTCACTCATGGCCAGCTGTACACGGCTCTGTCACGAGCGAAGAACGCGGCTAATGTCCGTGTGCGAATTTTCGGAACCAAGACTAGGAACGTGGTTTACCCTGAAGTGCTTACAGGAGACTAGGCATATGCGTGAGTTGATGATGTACACATGTTTGCATGTTTTGCTCAAGCCATAATGTAGTGAAACTAGACGTGGTGATGGTGATTACTATGTTGTACCATGGCAGTGACAACGGGGACTTGAAAGTGCAAATGCCAAAAGTGTACTGTAAGTGGGAAATAATGAAAGGATATTTTCAGACCCATTCTTTCTTTTCTGACCATTGTGTGAACCATGATCTATTTTTGTAATCTCTGATCTATTTTATTATTCGTGACCCATTCCATAATCGTATATCTATTTTGTCACTCCTGATGCAGACCTGTAAACTTTTGTTCATTTAATTTAACGTTCAACAGAAACTATACAGACTGGTGCCGTCTGATGAGAGCCAACTCGAGTCAACACGAATCGACTGGAGTGCGCAGGCGGATGAAACAAGCAGAATGTTATGCGAAGATTTCTCTAGCAGTTGAAGAAATCAGTGAGTTTTTGAAGCACATGTGTTGAAAAGCCATCACAAGTAAAATTTTAGCATGGAAAAATAATTGCTACCTTGGCCCTACATGCTAAAATTCCTGCTGCATTGGCATTGGCATGAATATGACCTTTAAATTGGGTGCGTAAGGAAAATTTGTGACACAATAGGCAGCAGACAAGGCAGGCATCCCCACAAAACAAGCAGGCATTCTAACTTATCTGTCATCTCATCAGAATCTCATCTAATGACAGTCTAAGAATTGTATCTATACTGGAATTCTAAGGTGCTCATGTAATAGCATTCTAATACTCGTAATTTCATCTTATGGCATAATGCGCAATAAGATGGTCGATAAGGAAAGTGGACCGAAAACTTGATTGCAATTTTGGCTAAGTAAAATATGACTTGGTGGGTTCCCCAATAGCAGGCATCCTATCTAATGGCATTCTAAGAAGTTCTTTAATGGGATTCTAAGAAATTGATACCTTAGGAAAGATATGATACAGTTTAATTTTTGCGTTTAGATTCCAGAAAAGAAATTACTAGCTTCTGGTCTATCTTTGTTAAAGCAATATTAAGGATGAATTATTAAATTAATACAAGAGATATTTTTGCCATTGTCAATGTTGATAGCAGGCTGGCTGCAGACGTGCTGGGCCTGACAGAGAGTTGGTTGAAATGGACATTTCGCTGCTTTTGTATGTCCCTGGTAGATTTCTTCCACTCTAATACGTGGTTCAATCCAGAAGTTCATGCCATTTGCTTATTCCAGTTGCCGGTGCACTTGTGCAGATTAAGTTCCTGGAAGTAAGTTGTATTAATGCATGCCCGTTGATTAGAAGTTGACTTTCGTGCTAATTTGTGGAGTTTGTTAGAGTCCTTTTCCAAGCGATAGGAAAATTCAGTCAATTAATGTTTCAATTGAAGGATTCGGTCAGAGACAGTCTTGATATTGCGGTGATAGAAGCTCAATTAGAGTCCTTTTCCAAGCGATAGGAAAATTCAATCAATTAATGTTCCAATTGAAGGATTCGGTCAGAGACAGTCTTGATACTGCGGTGATAGAAGCTCAATTAGAGTCCTTTTCCAAGCGATAGGAAAATTCAATCAATTAATGTTCCAATTGAAGGATTCGGTCAGAGACAGTCTTGATACTGCGGTGATAGAAGCTCAATTAGAGTCCTTTTCCAAGCGATAGGAAAATTCAATCAATTAATGTTCCAATTGAAGGATTCGGTCAGAGACAGTCTTGATACTGCGGTGATAGAAGCTCAATTAGAGTCCTTTTCCAAGCGATAGGAAAATTCAATCAATTAATGTTCCAATTGAAGGGTTCGGTCAGAGACAGTCTTGATGCTGCGGTGATACAAGCTCAATTAGAGTCCTTTTCCAAGCAATAGGAAAATTCAATCAATTAATGTTCCAATTGAAGGGTTCGGCCAGAGAGTCTCGTAGTGCAGTGATAGAAGCCCAAATTAGCAGCTTTTTGTTGTAATAAAAATGTCTGATTGCATGAACTTTTGGAATGGCCCTCGTACATGCAAATGCAGCCAGAGGGGGTTTGAAGCAGCCTTTGCAAACCCCAGATAGTCTCTTGTGATGGCTTTAACTCTGCCAAAGCCGGTCCCAAGCCCGGTTGCAAAAAGAGGAGGGTTGTAACTGTTTTTGAATGCTCATTAGTAATGAGTGAAATTTACATGCTCCCAAGTGAATGCCTATGACCAGCTGTGCAGACTAAAGCAAGCCAACAAGTGGTAAGATTGCCACCAATGAAATGTTCGTAACAGAATTTGTGCAATGGTACCATCTTGTTGGTGAAGCCTTCTGCAAAAGCGCCACTGACGCCTCTTGGTATTATAGCCAACTGTTCTGCCAATGAGTAACATTTTTTTCTGCTGTTGCTGCTTTTGCAGCCGTTGCAGGGCGTACTGCTTGCCGTGCAATACCTGGAGCCCCCCCCCGGCTACAGAAGTAGCACGCTATTGCTCTGAAAGATGGCAAGCATGGTTAAATAGCATATGTTTGATTTATACATAATACCAGAATAAAAAATAGAATTAATTATTAAATTCTATTCTATTTATAAATTAATTAATAAACGAATTAAGAATTATTTTCATAAAGGATTCGTCCCTTGCTCATTGGCCGCCCCGAAGGGGGGCACTAGATTGCTAGTCCTATATACTAAAAATGTGATGTCTATATATATGTGATAGATTAGAGAAAAAATGGCTGGACCGATTTTGTTCGAACTTGCACTGTTCGATCAGAAATTTTCCCGTGACTGTACATGCATCGCGGCTAAGAAATTTCTCGATGCTAAAGGCATTAAATATTCGAAAAACATGCTTTTTTGCAAAGGTCAAGCAAACTTTTCGACTTGAAATGCATTGTAAGAATGCTAGAGAAAAAAATGACTGGTTGAATTCTGATTCTGAAATAGATTGCATCATAACTGAATTGTAACTCCGACTTGAATTGAAAATGCAGTGTGGAAGCGTAGCACCAGACTTGATTTAAATTGCGTAACCATATGATTATGTCATAACTGCTTCGTGTGATTTACTCTATGCTTGGAGTTTTGAAACTTATAATTATATTATAGAAGTGCTAAAATTCATGTTATCAAAACGATGAGAGCTAGCCTAGAGGTAAACGGACTGACTGCTAAATGCAGGGACGATGGTTCGGATTTTTAGAGAGTTTTTTTAATTAAAGTTTTTTAACGCCAAAAAAACTAAAAAATCATGGAAGCGTCATGTAAAAAATCATAAAAGCGTTATGTAAAAAATCATAGAAGCGTCATGTAAAAAATCATAAAAGCGTTATGTAAAAATCATAGAAGCGTCATGTAAACAATCATAAAAGCGTTATGTAAAAATCATAGAAGCGTCATGTAAACAATCATAGAAGCGTCATGTAAACAATCATAGAAGCGTCATGTAAACAATCATAGAAGCGTCATGTAAAAATCATAGAAGCGTCATGTAAAAAATCATAGAAGCATCATGTAAACAATCATAGAAGCGTCATTTAAACAATCATAGAAGCATCATGTAAACAATCATAGAAGCGTCATGTAAAAATCATAGAAGCGTCATGTAAACAATCATAGAAGCATCATGTAAACCATCATAGAAGCATCACGTAAAAATCATAGAAGCGTCATGTAAAAAATCATAAAAGCGTTATGTAAAAAATCATAGAAGCGTCATGTAAACATCATAGAAGCGTCATGTAAACAATCATAGAAGCGTCATGTAAAAAATCATAGAAGCGTCATGTAAACAATCATAGAAGCGTCATGTAAAAAATCATAGAAGCGTCATGTAAACAATCATAGAAGCGTCATGTAAAAAATCATAGAAGCGTCATGTAAAAAATCATAAAAGCGTTATGTAAAAATATAAGCGCCATGTAAAAACCATAGAAGCGTCATGTAAACAATCATAGAAGCGTCATGTAAAAAATCATAGAAGCGTCATGAAAAAATCATAGAAGCGTCATGTAAACAATCATAGAAGCGTCATGTAAAAAATCATAGAAGCGTCATGAAAAAATCATAGAAGCGTCATGTAAACAATCATAGAAGCGTCATGTAAAAAATATAAGCGTCATGTAAAAACTATAGAAACGTCATATAAACAATCATAGAAGCGTCATATAAAAAGCATAGAAGCGTCATGTAAAAAATCATAGAAGCGTCACGTAAAAATCATTGAAGCGTCATGTAAAAAATCATAGAAGCGTCATATAAACATCATGGAAGCGTCATGTAAACAATCATAGAAGCGTCATGTAAACAATCATAGAAGCGTCATGTAAAAAATCATAGAAGCGTCATGAAAAAATCATAGAAGCGTCATGTAAACAATCATAGAAGCGTCATGTAAAAAATATAAGCGTCATGTAAAAACCATAGAAGCGTCATGTAAACAATCATAGAAGCGTCGTGCAAACAATCATAGAAGCGTCATGTAAAAATCATAGAAGCGTCATGTAAAAATCATAGAAGCGTCATGAAAAATCATAGAAGCCTCATTTAAAGACTAATGAAAGTGTCATTTAAAAAATTAAGAAGCATCATGGTAGAATAAAAGAAGCGTCATGTCAGACATGAAGGGTGTCATGTAAAAATTAAATGCAGCTATAATGCTGTGCTGGGGAGAAAAACTGAGACGTAAAGGCTCTCAGAGAATAACTGAGATTACGGGGGGGGGGTTGCTGAGATGTCAAAGCAAAAGTCAGAAGCTACTTCAAAGTTCATGTACTTTACTCAATTTTTTTATTACATTCTTTGTTGGCTCGCCACGGGGGGGGGGTCGCTGATAGTAGAAGAGTCATGTAAAAAATAAAAGTAGCACTAAGTATACATAAAAGAAAGGTCATGTCGAAGTTAAAAGATTCATTTGGGAATTGCTACGATGTCAAAGCTTGGTGGAAATCGTTATAGTGCTGTGATTCTTAAAGAAGGAATCACTAAAATGTCAAGGCTTAGGGGAGAAGAATTGCTGAGATTTCAAGGCTTTAGGTTGGGTTAAAGTTAGGTTTAGGTCAGGTGTGGGTTGAGGGTTATATTTTATCGGGTTTCAAGGTTAACAGGGGATTTTTTAGATTTCAAGGTTTATGGGGGCCATCGCTGACATGTCAAGGCTTACGGGGGGAATAGCTGAGATGTCAAGGCTCACTGGGGTATAAATGAGATTTCAAGGCTAAAGCCAGAAGCTACATGTAGTTTATTGAAAACTTTTTATTACATTATTTGATGCCTCCTCAGGGGAGGGATCGCTGATAAAAAAGCGTAATGTAAAAAATAAAAGAAGCTTCATGTCGAAGTTAAGAGATTCATTTGGGAATCCCTACGATGTCGAGGCTTGCAGGGAATCGCAATAATGCTGTAGTAGTGCTATAATGACTCTTAGAGAGAATTACTGAAATTTCAATGCTTTAGGGTTAGGCTAGGGTTAGGGTTAGGGTTAGGTTTGGATTAGGGTTAGAAGGTTGACAGATATTTTTAGATTTTCAAGGCTTATTGGGGGCATTGCTGAGATGTCAGGGGGGGGAGTTGATATGTTAAAGCTTGTGGGGGGAATTACTGACATGTCAAGGCTTACAAGGTTTGACAGGAGATTTTTTAAGATTTCAAGGATACATGTAGCTTATTAAAAAAACGTGTATTGCATTTCTTTGGCTCCCCAACGGGGGGCGTAGATTGCTAGTAGAATTCTAATTTTCTAAACAAAAAGCTTTATGAATATCAATAGAGCTATAAGAAAGGAAATGCATATAAAAAGATGAACATTGGGTCTGCCTCCTATCGAAAGCAATAACAATTTATGCTGGAAAAATGAAGACTTCCCATCTCCGTAGTGTATTTTTCGGCGAAAGCCAGCCTCCTTAACTTTCCATGAAACGTAGCTTCTCGTCCTTCTAAGTACTTAAGTAGTCCTTGCATCGATGCTGCTTGTTCACTACCATTTGGAGGTGATGAGAAGGTGAGCATACGATTGACCACACACAAATTCTTAATTTTACTGTGATCACTCGAAAATCGGCCTCATTCAATGGCGTTTTAAACTAGCCTTAAAGCGTTAGATAGAGGTAGAAGGCTGTGTGCACTTGAGCACTTTAAGCGACATTGTCACACAACCGGCGAGAGGCATTACTGCCCATTCCGCCGACTCCCCCGAGCAGGCACTCAAGCGCGCGGATACGTATGCAGTCATACGCACACCCTAGATGAAATCGTCATGCCATTTCTTAGCAGATCTGTCTGGAGCTTCTCGCTACGTTCTTGCAAGAACGTAACAGATCTGCACTATTAAAATATATAGGCAGAACTTACAAGATCTGCAGGAAGATCTTGCACGGTCTGCACGAGCAGATCTTAGGAGATCTGGGCAGATCTTGTAAGATGTATTAGGCTTTACCAATTGAATGCATTGTCCGTCTTATCAAATCTTCCCAGATCTGTTTAGTAATCCATTTATAAAACCCCAATGCACTAATTTAATTCCAATAAAGAACACGAGTTATGACAGGACTTTCTTATTTGATTCTGCACTTTTAGTATTGTGCTAGTAAGCTGCCAGAACAAAAGCAAATGTCATTGAACAATTAAAATAAAGTAGACACATTTATTTGTGAAAATGTAAACAAATACACATATATGCTCATGAAATAAAACTTCTATGCACAAGGGAAATATCACAAGCAAAAAATAAGTCAACTTCAAAACAAAATTTAAGCACACATTCAATAGAAAAAATACTAATGGTACAATGGACTAATAAAATTAGGGTGAGCAATACTTTTAGAAACTAAAAAATAGAAACAGAAACATTTGAAAAAAACCAGGTGCATCTTTTACTACAATGTACAATTTAATTGGTTTGCAAATAATTGAAACTGAAAGAGTCCAGTACTGAAAGATTTTAAAGTCAATATTGCTAGAAAGCTTACTTTGTTATCAATAAAAGTAGGTCTATAAGAGCTTTTAGTAATACTTTAAGGCTCTTTATCATGTTGCATTTTTACTTTAGGCTGGCTTCATTTTCTTTTAGCAATCATAGGATGCTTGCCACTTTGCCACTTGGTATAAAGACAAGCTTGGAACCCATAAGTAGCGATGCCATATTGACCATGTAAAGTAGGCCCTAGCTGCAATGAAAGGGAAAATTGTAGTAAAGTTCTGGGATTTTAAACATTAATATTCAATTCAAAATAACTAAAATATAAAACAAATATCATTGTTATGTTTTTAAATAGTCAGAGTAATAACTTTTGTAAAAGTTCTTTGGTCTAATTAAAATTTAAATTTAGACCTGTTTTTCTTCTATTCTATATTTTTCATATTATTTATCTAGGCCTATCTAGTATAAATACTTTTAGATTTTGCTATGCCTATCTATATTCTTCAAATAGTAGGTCAAGGCTTAAGATAACTTTCTAACAACCATAAGCCTATATTTAAGCATCCAGGTTTAATTCTAATTCATAAAAACTATACCCTATATAGCAATTACAATTTTTAGTAGAGTAGGGCTTATTTTATTTTAAAATTAAAATGATAAGCCTAGTTATAACACTATTTACTAAAAATAGACATTACACTCTTAACCTAAGTGTTTAAAATCAAGGAGGGATTAAAACCAAGTTTTACAGATATGTCAGTCTACCTATTTATAAATCTAGATAAGCATATATAAAACAAACAAAAACAGAATAGACCTATTTAATTAAGATTTACTTACTAGCTAGGTCACTAGAACTAGCCTAGCCCTAGCCTAGGGGCTAGAACTAGGTATGTATATATAAATATAATATAATGAAATGCAAAAGACTACAAAAAATACAGATCTATGTATGTAACTGAATTTCTGAATTATTAATGGATTAATGAATTATTAATGGACATCACTAGGTCTAAACATGCATTCTATTTCTATTAAAGCATATAACAAAGTCATAGGCCTAGGCCTACTCATACTTATAGTCCTGGGAGTAGGAAACAAGCCTATATATATATATATATATATATATATATGATATAGATATATATATATATATAGCATATCATACATTTTATAGTCAGTCTGTCAATTATGTCAAATTTTTTTAATTGATGACGCGATCTGCTCTTCATTTAAAGCCATAGCTATACTTAATCAAAAAAGTTATTATGGCTAAAAAAGTAAAAAATAGTGATACTACACTATGAAACAATTTAAGGAAGTAAAAATTACGTATTAAGGCTAAGTCAAAAGAAAGAACTGAGATGGATGGATATTGAAAGAGCGAGAATTCAAACTATAAGGGTCCACTATGTTCAGTACTGCGGAAAGAGTATTTAAACAAATTCATTTACTGTTGGCTGCCAGAAGAACAACTAAAATAAATACAAATCATTAAAAAAACATAATTACTATTATGTTGAATATTTTGTGGAAAAAAACAATTCAGACACTTTTTAAAACCGGTCTTTACAGATCTGCAAGAACTGATCTGACAAGATCCAGCAGAGAAATGTGAAAATATACGAAAGTCTTTTTTCTGATATACAGTTGGAAATTTTGTTTTCTCTTTACCTAATAAGTATTTTCTAAAAAATCACGAATGTTTTTTACGTACCAAACAATAAAAAATGGCTTGCAAAGATTTGTAAGATCTTGTAAGACAAAAGCAGATACAGATCTGCTAAGAGATTTAAGTAAGAACAGATCTGTTAAGAATGTGTTAACCAAAATTCACAGATCTGCTAAGAAATTTAAGTAAGAACAGATCTGCCAAGAATGAGTAAACAGAACTTCATCTAGGGCAGGCACATACTCACACAGGGGTGTACAGCGGATTCCCTAACTTTATTTATCGTTAGTCTCAATTATCAACACTCAAGGGGGTTGATAATTGATTGCTCGAGCAGACTCAAGCCGCCGGTATTCTAATTTGGTCCCAAATTAACGTGACTGCACTTGGAATCGAGCCTGGGCCGCTGGCACATCAGAGCGCGGCACTAGACCACTGGGCTACGACATCCTAACCCTAAAGTGCCTTAAGTAATATTTAGACTGATTCAATTTATACTACTAACAACAAACCAAAATAAGTAGAAAGTAGCGCGCATTGCAATAATATTTTTAAGGAAAGGCTAAAAACGCTGGCAAGCTCAGGCGATCGCCTCACCTGGTCCAGCTGAGTGCAACGGCTCTCCGCTGCGGCGGCCCGCTGCTGCGCCCGGTCGCGCTCCATATTGGCGTTGGCGATCTCAGCGTCTGCTGCCTTCAGCGCCTCCGCCTTCTCCGCCTCCAGGCGTTGAGCCAGCTTGTCAACGGTCTCCAGCTCGCCGCTGAGGCGCTGGTTGGCCAAGTCCAGGTCGATCTCGGCCCTGCGCTCGACTCCCAGCCGGTGCTGCAGGCCGGCCAGGGTTCTCTCGAGCTCGTGGTTGCGCCTGTTCAGCGCGTCAATCTGACCAATCAGACGCTCCGGACTCGGACACCTGGCCGCCGCATCGGCCGCTGCCTCCACCTCTGCTGCGCTCATGTTGGACTTGGGCCTGCTGAGATGAAAGATTTGGGAGAGTCTAAGTTTAACGAAAGTAAGCCAGAGTGCCTGTTCTCAACAACTACGGCTCGGACCGCTGCTGAACTCTGGCAACCTCCGCAAGCGAACCAAGAGGGATCTCGAACTCTGTCCCGATCGATCGATATGATTAGCAACTGTAGCAAGAAGTTAAACAGGTAGACCCAGCGCTCTTACGTACCAGTGCAATTGATATGGAAAAGGAAGCAAAACTGCTGGTGCTTATTAGAGTCTCTCTCTATCTCAACGTAAATTTAATAACGCTCGAATATATAATTCTGTTCTGTTGTCTTTTTCTCAGCCCTCCGGTGCCGCCGAAACTTACTCGGGCCAGCGGTGTTCGCTCAACCCCAACTCCTATTTTCTTCTTTCTCGTCTCTTCAAGCTTTGGCTCTCAAGTTAAAGCAAAGAGACTGGCAATAGCCTAGTGGCATTGCTGCTAGGGTGGATCTGAGGGGGTGCAAGGGGTTAATTGTGCAAAGCATCTGGCTGCTCAGGTGGAAGAGGAAGCTCTAACGGACTGCCATGGCAGGGCGGTGCGCAGTAGGGAGAGAGGGAGGGGTAGGGTAGGGAGAGCGAGAGGTACAAGCCTTCCTTAGCACTCAGAAACTATAGTAAGACTGGAAAATGAGTGATAGGGCTTCTGGGTCCTTTAGCACCGAGTTCATTCCCTTCACCCCCCTCTCTCTCTCTCTCTGCTTAATTTTGCAGCTACCAAACATCGAAATGCGCCTTTTGACACTGCGCAGTCCTGCACGCGGGGGGGGTCAGCCCTATCTAAGTCTCATTCGATTCCAAACCATATTAGCTCGTATCTGGTCGCTAGGGCGGCAAGAATGCTTTCTCTATACTACTTTTAAAGAGATTCGCGCTTTTTGAGTTCAAAGATGACTCTCCATCTCTCTCTTGCCCTGCCCTGCCCCAGGTGCTCAAAATATTTGCACAATGTTGACAGACTCCAGCTGTCCCTCATTCATTAACTGCACATTAGGCTTCGCTTCAAACAAACTGGCGTGCTTGACATCCATCCTTGATTTGCTAAATGATGGGGTTAATAATTAGTACGAGCTCGTAAATGTATTTCAAATAAACTGTCAATCACGAGGAGACAGTCCAGAACACAAGGAGATAGCCTCTGCAACAGTCCCTTCCTCCCATTCGTATATTCGAGTAAAGAATGCAATAACCTCCTTTTTATGATCGAAAGACATCAAGATAACAATCTGTTTCGTAAGATTCGTCCGAAAAATCAAGGAGAAATATAAAACTCATTTAGAACAACTGCCGAACTAATAAATTTATGCTACTTGTCGCTAGTAGTGTTATTAGCGTTGATACGCTAGTAGTGCAACAACAACTCATTCGAGAGAAAGCGAAGGATATCGCCACGGAAGTCGCGCCTACAAAGTTGGAGAAAAATTGACTGCACAATGCGCCGATTCATGCGGCGGATTGGCTTGGGACTTGGGGGAGGCTGGGCTGGGAAACAATGCAGCGCCGATGCACGAGTGGCACTGCGGCCACCCAGTCACCCTCCCAGCTGCAGTGAGGAGCATTGATGTTTGTCATCCCCCATACGCGACTGCTTTAACTGGGAGACAATGCGTGTGAGCTCAGTGAGTCCGTAGGGGCGGCACCCAACAGCAAATTGTTTCAGTAGTTTGACGTCAATAGTAGTGGCAAGAGTTTGCAGTGCTGCATGCCAGCAGAAGCAGACAGTGTGGAGCCGACCCGGCTGCATCCGCCTCCGCGGCTGCAGAAGTGCAACAGGGCCGGGTGCCTACCTACCTACCTACCTACCTTACCTACCTACCTACCTACCTACCTACCTACCTACCTACCTACCTACCTACCTACCTACCTACCTACCTACCTACCTACCTATCTATCTATCTATCTATCTATCTATCTATCTATCTATCTATCTATCTATCTATCTATCTATCTATCTATCTATCTATCTATCTATCTATCTATCTATCTATCTATCTATCTATCTATCTATCTATCTATCTATCTATCTATCTATCTATCTATCTATCTATCTATCTATCTATCTATCTATCTATCTATCTATCTATCTATCTATCTATCTATCTACCTATCTATCTATCTATCCATCTATCTATCTATCTATCCATCTATCTGTATCATCAGTACTGTAGTGACCTTCGGACATGGACCTAAAAATGGAAATAATTATTCTTAGAGTATCTGAGCTAGCCATACTTGCGCAAAAAATTCACCAAATATAGAGTTGGAGCTGCTATGCAGGATGATAAACGATACTCCCCCACGGATGTTTGTGACGCAGAAATTTATTTATGCAGTTTGTCGTAACTGCGCAGACTTACCCGTTGCCATGAGTATCGCATGTAGAGAGCTTATATAATAGCCTTGCCTCTCTACTCCCGTGAACTGACACGCCCAGTTCAATTTCAAGGACAACAAAACAACAGAGCGCAGTCAGCTGAAGTCCCCAGTCAAACTATGCTGGGCAAGCTCAAGACCGCAGCTAAAAATCGGGCTCCGGTGTTCTCGACAAAACAACAGCAGCAACAGCGGTGGAAGCCGAAGAATGCCGACGTCAGCTCCCAAGCTTCTCCGGTGTCCAAGGACTCCGAGAAGCTTCCACCCTTGGCCCAACAACCAAAGCGAGCTGCTCAACAAAAGCAGCAGCAGCAAAAGCTGCATTTGCCTGCAATAGATGCAGCGCCAGTAGAGAAGCTGGTGGTCTCAAAGCCTGCCAGCGAGTCTGGGATTAATGATGTCCGGCTGCCAGAGCAGCGGATTGAAGTTTCGGTGCACATTCGGCCTTATCTCGATCTACTTGAGGCGAGTAAATTAATTATTAGCTTCAGATTTTAGTATTGCAATACTAGCCACGTTATACTTGCCTGGCTGTCACGACACATGCAGACTGTTAGCGAGGAATGGCGACTGGCTGACAAAACTGCGCGCAAAAAATTCGATTTTCTCCTCGAGAATGTCATCGGCGGAGACTCTGTGTTTGTTGGACCGTTTGGCTTGCGAAAACGTGAGTATATGAAGTGAATAAGTCTAGCCAAGTGTTGAGTAACTGACGGAAAACCAGTGTTTAGTGACGTCACCTCGATGTGGGGTGTTTAGTGACGTCACCTCGATGTGGGGAGTTTAGTGACGTCACCTCGATGTGGGGAGTTTAGTGACATCACCTCGATGTGGGGAGTTTAGTGACATCACCTCGATGTAGGGTGTTTAGGGACATCACCTCAGTGTGGGGAGTTTAGTGACATCACCTCGATTGGGGAGTTTAGTGACGTCACCTCGATGTAGGGTGTTTAGGAACATCACCTCAGTGTGGTGAGTTTAGTGACATCACCTCGATTGGGGAGTTTAGTGACGTCACCTCGATGTAGGGTGTTTAGGGACATCACCTCAGTGTGGGGAGTTTAGTGAAATCACCTCGATTTGGGAGTTTAGTGACGTCACCTCGATGTGGGGTGTTTTGTGAAGTCGAGGTCGATGACAATCTCAGCCTGGCAGTGGATCACTGTCTGAACTCTATAGAATTTCATTGCATTTCAGTTCTATATTTCGATTACGTGGCCTCCGGCAGGTGAGAACAGTAAAAACTGGTGGAAATATTAAACTAAAATGTGTATCTTGTCAGTAACTAAGATAGATTTGCTATCGCCTCTCATTTAGGAGCCTCCGCTGTATCGAAGACTTCATCCAGAGCTCGGTGCTACCGAGGTACGGCAACACGCACAGTAGTGGGTCGCTGGTCGCTCTTCAAAGCAACGCCTACAGGGAGGAGGCGAGACACTTGATCAAAAAATGCGTCAACGCTGGGCCAGGCGATGCACTTATCTTCACCGGTAGCGGTGCTACTGGCGCTGTGCAAACGCTGATTGGAGTCCTGGAGCTTCAGGAGCGTCGCCGCCGAGGAGAGAAACTTGCAGTAGTGCACGGGCCTTTCGAGCACCACTCGAACCTGTTGCCTTGGCGGGAGCTGGCCGACGTCTGCACTAGAACGCCGCTGGATTCAGCTGGTGGCGTCGACATGGCGGCGTTAGAAGCGACTCTGAAGCAATTACGGTCGGGCGAGAAGCAGAAACTGCTGCTTATTGGAGCTTTCTCAGCCGCCAGCAATGTCACCGGAACGGTGACCGACACCGCCTCTGTGACAGCCATGCTGCACGCCTACGGAGCCATCGCGGTGTGGGACTACGCCTGTGCCGGGCCCTACGTGTCGGTGGACATGAACCCTCGCGGCGCCAAGTCGGGCGCGTTCGACGCGTTGCTCTTGTCGCCGCATAAATTCGTCGGCGGGCCGGGCACGCCAGGCGTTCTGGTGGCCAAGCGGCACCTTTTCGCCAACAGGGTGCCGCACCGGCCTGGCGGCGGCACCGTGGATTTCGTCACGCGCGACTCGCACCAGTACGAGGCGGACGTTGAGACGCGCGAAGAGGGCGGCACCCCGGCAATTGTCGATTGCATCCGCTGCGGCCTGGTGTTCCGGGTTAAGCGCACCATCGGAGACCGGGTCATTGAGAACCGAGAGGCTGAGCTGCTCCGCTGGGCCTGGCAGATTCTGCCGGACATGGAGTCCGTGCTGCTACTTGGCAACCGGCAACAGCCACGCCTGCCAATCTTCTCCTTCCTGGTGGTGAACCGGGAGACCGGGCTGTTTCTGCACCACAACTTTGTGGCCATTCTGCTCAACGACCTGTACGGTGTGCAGAGCAGGGCCGGCTGCGCCTGCGCTGGGCCGTACGCTTCGGTAAGATGCCTGGCCTCCTGGCATTCGATTTAGCATGCTAAGCAATGACTCACTTCACCATAAATTCAAGCCCATATTTATACTGAGAAAGACTCTGTATTCACGTCGCTGTCACAATTCACCATAAGTTCGACCTGTAACACGGTTTCGCTCTGAAGCTGAATAGAAATTTCCCAACTAGAAGACACGACTTAGAAAGACTTGGATGCAGAAAGTTTCTCTTTTCAAAGTTACCGTATCGTATTTAATAGAGCCGATTTTTACGGATCTATGACTAATTGACTGGCACACTTGACGCCAGGATCAATGCACTCGAATATGGCTGCATAATTCCTAGCTAAAAATAGCCAGCAGAAATTCCAATGCAATTGCGTCGCGTCGCGGCTGGGCGTGCGAATTTTTTTTCTTTTTTTAATGCAAAATTTGTTTTTTTGTACTACGTGAAAAATTTAAAGCATTGGAGTGTAGCATAGAGTGATATGACTATTACCTTGCTTGAATCTCTCAGGATCTATTAGAATTCGACCAACAAACTCAAAATCGGTATCCCTACCTGGCGGATGGAATCAACAGGTAGGTGACTTCATTTTGCTTTCAATCCTTCAAGACATGCTGCTCATACAAACTGACACAATTGAACTTTAGGCTGAAGTACTGCATGGATAACTATCCGAAGATGAAGGAGATGTGCCGGGAAAATGATAGGTAAGAGCTGAGCAATGTCTCTTCGGGAGAGGCCAACCCGTTGTCTTTATCGATTGCTTGAGTCAGGGGTTGCCAACCTTTTTACCTCAAGGGCCAAATGGAGAATCTAGTTGCAGGCTAGAGAACGGGAGAGAGGAGATGGGATAGAGGAGAAGAGAGGAGAAGGAAGGAGATAAGGGAGAGGAGAGAAGGGAGAGGGGAGAAGGGACGGGAGAGAAGGGAGGGGAGAGAAGGGAGAGGAGAGAAGGGAGGGGAGAGAAGGGAGGGGAGAGAAGGGCGAGGAGAGAAGGGAGAGGAGAGAAGGAAGAGGAGAGAAGGGAGCGGAGAGAAGGGAGAGGGGAGAAGGGACGGGAGAGAAGGGAGGGGAGAGAAGGGAGAGGAGAGAAGGGAGGGGAGAGAAGGGAGGGGAGAGAAGGGCGAGGAGAGAAGGGAGAGGAGAGAAGGAAGAGGAGAGAAGGGAGCGGAGAGAAGGGAGAGGAGAGAAGGGAGGGGCGAGATGGGAGAGGAGAGAAGGGAGAGGAGAGAAGGGAGAGGAGAGAAGGGAGAGGAGAGAAGGGAGAGGAGAGAAGGGAGAGGAGAGAAGGGAGAGGAGAGAAGGGAGAGGAGAGAAGGGGGAAAAGAGATGGCCCACGGGTCGGAGTTTCCCTACCCCTGGCTTGAGTTAGATCGGTGAGTCCTAGAGAACATCACAAAGCCTGAAGACTCGTCAGGCTAATCAATAATAAATTTCCTCTTTTTTCCAGCGCCTCCATACCTGAAGAATTGGAAATACTGAAGTGAGCCTCAATTTGAATTTCTCAGCTTCAATCGTTCAACCCAAGCTTGGTTGTGTGTTGAACTTGCCGCCTTTTCAGACCCGGCTTTGTGCGGGTCAACCTGCCGTACTTTTACACGAACGAGATGGTCGCGTTTTTGTTTCACGCTATCGACATGATCAGCCAGCACGGCTGGAAACTGCTGCCCGAGGTGATTTTTTACGAAGCATTTAACTTAGTTAAACCACAGATACTAAAATAACTAGATGGGCCACTCAGGCACATATACTTAGTAAAACAGCTTTCTACTTTCATTTCAGTAGCAAAGAAGAATACATAAGCTTTTATAAAAATAAAGGCAGCTGAAATGACTTTGATAAGTTTAGAAGCCCAAGCTTGCAGGCGTAAACAGCTTGCTAATTGGTTCAGCAGTAATGTACATTAGCCAGTCCACTGAAATGTACATGGCAGCTTTAGGCTGGAATTCCGAGAAAGGCAATAAAAATTGGGGTGGGGCGGGGGGTTAATGTGGAAAGGCGCAGTTGGAGGGTTTAAGCTGGGGTAAAAGCCAATAAATGAGCCTTGACTTTAAAAATAAATTAAAATGCTTCTGTTTAACTTACTACTGAACAGAAAGTAGCTTACACGCAAATGTGCTGAGTGGCCCATCTAGTTATTTTAGGATCTGTGAGTTAAACTGAATTTTTTTGTCCGCGGTTTGTTCACATGTTTAGTAAGCTAACTTTTTTAGAAATGCCACTAAAGACTGGATAGCCAGAGAAGTTCCTATCTTTTATGCTATTTTTAGGGTGCTGTCTATGGTAGAACCCGATGAAATCTATTTTGAGTCCGCAATTTTATTTTCCCGTTTTTTTAAACATATAGATCCAATCACAGAATATAAACAGAATGCCGATTCGAGCATTTTTGTTTAAAAAATCGGTGCAAGAATTGAAATCTTTGCTAAATTACTCTTCGCTAATTTATACTACTGGCCATAGACTTCACAACAAGAGTAGTGCACACGAATTTTAATTCGGCTTCATGGAAATCGCTCGATTTGGCATTCTGTGTATATTCTGTGGATCCAATTGTTGTTGATCAATTGCGGTCTTTAAAAACTTCCAAGAGGACAACTCAACCCTCTCCGTTTCTCAGTACACCTGCAACCCGCACACGGGGGCCTGGAGGCACACCGACTATGCCAGTCAAATTGCCAGCCTGAAAGATTTCCGTCTGGACCGGCCGGTCAGCAGGATGAGCTACTTGGAACAGCAGCCGGTCAGCCTGCAGGTACGAATTCACCATTTTTATGCAGGATTTTATGGTGGTGGGGGACAAAGCCGAGGATTTTACATGTACATGACTAAATTCCTAATCGGTGTTGTCATCGATCATTTTAGCGCCGCAGGCACTCATGTTAGCGCCGCAGGCACTCATGTTAGCGCCGCAGGCATTCATGTTAGTGCTGCAGGTACTCATTTTAGCGCCGCAGGCACTCATTTTAGCGCTGCAGGCACTCATGTTAGCGCCGCAGGCACTCATTTTAGCGCCGCAGGCACTCATGTTAGCGCCGCAGGCACTCATGTTAGCGCCGCAGGCACTCATTTTAGCGCCGCAGGCACTCATGTTAGCGCCGCAGGCACTCATTTTAGTGCTGCAGGCGCTATGTTTTGTCGCCCTGAAGCAAAATTATTGATTTCCATAACGGGTCAACAAGGTAGGGTGGGGGGGGGACAAAGCATTGGCATGTCCCCCTATAGGCTCTTACTGGGGGGGGGACATGCCCCCCTGTCCCCCGGTAGCGACGCCCCTGTTTTTAAGCCACAAACCTGGATCATTTATCGTAGCGATTTATGGGATTCAAAGCAATTGTATTTCTATTAATGCAGAGCATTGCAAAGTCGGCTGCCAATGTACTTCAGTCTGCTTCAAATCGAATTAGAAAGGTAAGTCGTGTTTAAGTAGATTAACAATGTCATCATGCATCTAAATAAGTGGTGTACTCGCCTCATTTCTGAATGCTAATTTACCAACAGCGACTACAAGACGGCAAAGCCAAAGCTGCGAACCCGCTTGACAACAGCGGCCTCAGCCAGCAGTTGGAGACTCGAATGCGCTGGTTTGCTATGCCCGACGAAGCTGCCGACAGTCTTCTGCTGGGACAGAAAACTTGAGAAAACTTTTGTCTATGGCGAACATGCTTCAATAAGCTAACCGGATTGCTGCTGATGTGCGTGAACTGGCTTAACATTTCAAATTGACTGTCACAATTAGACTGGCCGGTGACATTTGACTGCCATAGTGACATTTGACTGTCATAGTGACATTTGAGTGCCATAGTGACATTTGACTGTCATAGTGACATTTGAGTGCCATAGTGACATTTGACTGTCATAGTGACATTTGAGTGCCATAGTGACATTTGACTGCCATAGTGACATTTGAGTGCCATAGTGACATTTGACTGCCATAGTGACATTTGAGTGCCATAGTGACATTTGAGTGCCAGTGACATTTGAGTGCCATAGTGACATTTGAGTGCCATAGTGACATTTGAGTGCCATAGTGACATTTGACTGCCATAGTGACATTTGACTGCCAGTGACATTTGAAAAATTTCTTGTGCAAGTTAAGACTTTTGACAACCTATCGGCACGTGCAAGACCGTATAGCCCTGCATGTGCAATGTGCAATTAACGCCCTTGAGGGCCAACCTTCCATGGCACAGTGAAGTGTACATGCCTAACGATAAATAAAAGTTAGAGCCACTGTACACTCTGCGTATGACTGCGTATGTATCCGAGCGCTTGTGTGCCTGCTCAGGGGAGTCGGCGGAATGGGCAGTAATGCCTCTCGCCGGTTGTGGGCCAATGTCGCTTACAGTGGTCACTTAAATTGCGCCAGGGTGCGCACAGCCTCTGCCTCTAATAAAAAATGGACTACGCGCTTTGACTACGCGCCCATACACAACACGGACATGTACCAGTACATGATTAATATTTTCCCTTTTTGAACCTCTTCGAAATGGAATAATTTAATTTAAACAAGAACTTAAAAAAACGATAACAGGCTAGATGTTGAGTGTTCAAAGACGCCAAGTATTATAGTATGATTGTTAAATACATGTACTGCACATGTACCTTAATAAGTAGCAAGGATGATTTAGCGAGAGCGTGAGAATATAAAAGTACAGTCATTTCCTAGCTGTGATATTAGGTTGTCGTTTAACCTAGCGCACAATTATACATGTAGTTGACGAAATACGAGTAAAAAAATTGTGCCGCTTTGAAACGACCGCTTCTTTAGCACAAGCAACAAAAAGGCAACAAAGCAACATGAACACCAAAATGCGCTGTAAAATTAAGTTTCTTATAGAAGCGGCACAAGATTTCGCTCAAGTTTGGGCAGGAACGCACATGTACATGACCGTGTGGTCAGCAGGCAGTTTACGAAATGCCGAGTGCGTGACTGCCCTCGCATGTACATGTAGGCTGCATACGCTGTACGTAGTCTGGTCTGCGGCACCGGAATCGGTACTAACAACGCCGATTCTTAAAGTACATTGTAGGAAATCTTCGTTTAATTATAAGTTCTTGATTTTTTCCTCCACAATAAAATCGCCATTGTATAGTAAACATACAACCTAGATAGATCCATGTACGCGATCTTATTTCTGATTGCAAGTAATAAATTAAGTGCTTTTATTTAACAGTACGCTTGTACTGGTAAACGGACATTTGTCAACCGGTATTTGTTTCAAGCTAAAATTACTGTATATTAACGTTAAAAAGTGTGTCATATGTTAATTTTGTTTGAGACATAAAATCGTTTGATATTTCGATACACAAGTGAAGTAAAGCCACGAAGCTAGCCACAAGAAGAAAAATTGAATGTAGCCTCTTGTGCTATGGCTGGTTATAATTTACACCGCCTGCGGTCATAATGGAAAAGGCATACAGCCCTTTGGCAGTACCGACGGCAGCAATTCGAGCAGTGCCGGCCACAGACGGCGGCCTCAAAGTCGGCCAGCTTGACGGACTCTACGACAACGTGGCCCCAGTGGCGTAGAAGGTGCCCGAAGACTGCTTCGTACATGTAGTCCTGCTTGACTTTCCGGACATTATCATGAAGCTGCTGTACATGTTGTACATGCTGTACATGTGCGTGGACGCTGTAGAACTGGGTGAATGGTGACTTCACTGTGCCATCGAGAAAGCAGCGCCTTGCGCTTCGCAGCACTGACAGTTGGTCGGCGTCTGCGAACAGCAGATGCCGCCGCGAGGTGCCTGGCACCCACTTCAATTTCAAGCTCGATTGGGTGTTTTTTAGCCGCCCTTTTTTGTCTGCAGCACACACAAAACACGAAAGTTTGCCGCCTCGGCGATCAAACTCTCGCTGCGCTATATGGCAGAAGCCGGTGTGAAAGGCATCCGCCATAGCGACCCTTTTGTCTTATTTTGTACGTGCCGCCGCAGTGCCCGGTCGACATCCAGCTCGTAAGTGTGCCGCTTGCCATGACAGTGCGAAAAATGCGCCTGGCGACTGTGTGGCAGTACCACCGGAATGTGTGGCCGCGACAACGCATGACGCAACGCTAGTACATGCTGCCAGCCTTGCCCCAATTTCGGCCCTGCTCGATCGTAACAGAGTGACAAAATCAGAAGGTCCGCGCCCCTCACCACTCTGCTGCCGCGGGAACGATGTGGAACACCAGCTCGGGCCCTTCTTTGTCTTTAAATTCTGGCCGGGCAACTCCGGCAACTCAAACGGCGACTCATGGCCGTGAATTGGTCAGACATGGATCGAAGGACGTCACCTACTCCGCCAGCAGGTGCGACAACTACGTACCACCCGTCTCATACATTACGTACTTAATTTTAATTACTTTTACAACGATAGTTTCTAAGAAAAGTTACTTCCAAGAATGTACGCGTTTTAAACAATTTTAAAATAATGCAATTTTAAAATTCTCTTGCTTGTGCAGCTACATGTATATAATCAATGTGCCATGTCCTTTTGTACTACATAATTCTAGATGCCGGTTCTTTGGCTTGCAGACGGGAGTTCTGCAAATACCACTCAGATATCTGTTCATTGCTAGGTTTATCGAGCTGTGAACACTAACCTGCAATGGTTTTAATTTTTTCGAAACGATAATGTCACGAGGGCACAATTATGTTTAACATAACAATTTTACTCGTTAAGAAACAGTAACCGTTTCTTTGGTCTTTGAGGATTACCAATATTGAGTTTAATTAATATTATTACCTTTATTTTTCAGTGTTACGGCAAAATGAGTCACAGATTTTTAATTTTCAAACGATCTAAAATGTATTCAGTAGTTTTTGTATTTGCTAACAGACTCGACCAGAGGTCAGCCTGTCTGTATCTGACTTTTTCTTTTTTTACCTCTTTAGTGTTTGTTAAGAAATTACTACTGCATAATATATTCATGAGAGTCCTATCCCTTTAAACCTGCTAGTGAGATTATTAAACCTTATAATTTTCTCAACCTCCGACCTAAATCACTTGATTCGATTCGACCTGTCGTCCTGTCGAGTCTACACGACTTTACACAATTTCCACCATCCACCCTTATTTAATGTGAAGTTTCTGGGACTCTATGACTAATATTTAAGTCTATTATATTTTAAGTACAACTATTTCTTTAATAGCAAGTCCGGTAGGCCTATGACGTGTCCATCACTTTGATTTTGGTGGGCCATGCTTTTTGATAGGCCAACCCCAGTCCAGTTTGCCTTTGCCTCTAGGTGCCCAACTGTCAACTGTCATGACTGTTCTGTGTTTGACATTCATGGTATAAAGTTATCTTGATTCTAGGTATAGTCTTAGACTCATAGGCCCTAGTCTTAGTCATTTAATTTTTCTATGTATATATTGTCTTGAGTTGCAAATAGACCTAGGCCATGCCCTAGGCCTACCCTATGCTATATTGCAGATTGTGGCAAGTTGATTTTGACAAAATTACTGCATACTAAAAATAGGCCTTATTAGGCAAAAAGGTGGCAAGTGTTTATACTAGAATGCCAGAATAAAACTGGATATTTTAAGATAAGAATTAATTTTTGTTTTTTTACATTGCATTGTATAAACTGTAAACTATAATTTTTTCAGTTAAAAGTATTAATTGTTATATATTGATTGTAGATTAAAATTATTTTTACATTGTATGCTAAATTATATGTTAGGTTAATTAGAGTAAAAAGACAACTCTATGGAGTGCGGATCTATGGATATGCCATAGTTTGGAATACCCTGAATATTATATGCTGGACTAAAATCTCTCACAATTTTTTTGGTATGCCAGTGTATGCCAAATTTTGAGTGCAGGCCCACTTTTAAATCTACGCCAGTATTGCAACAATAAATGACCTTTTTTATGTTGCAACAATGAATTTTTTTTAATTATGTAAAGTAACCTTTTTTTGCTAACAATTTGGTTAATACTTTTGCTTTTTTGCTGATATTATTTATAGTGGAAACTTAAAACATGTAAAAAATTGTTTAAATTTTCTATTACAAGCTCTAAAAACCTAGAAAGTTTAAAATTGCTTAAAAAGAAACTTGTTTTATATTTTTTATTCACTTTTCACAAACTCTTCTGTGTGATATTATTAACTGCATGCACACTATTTTCTTAGACTTTTTGATTTGATTCTGCAATTGCAAGAACATATATGGCACTTTTTGAAAATGCATTTTTATATGCTAGATAGTATGCCAGATTTCAAAAAATAAAAAATTGTATGCCAACTTTACGCCAAAAGTTGTGAGTGTATGCTGGATTAATCCGGCATGCTACCCCTCTTCCAGACTATGGTGGATATGTCTTTACTCATATAAACAAGGTCTATCATACTATATAGTATAAAATAAAAAAATTTAGAAGTTTCAAAATCTCACTCGACCCCCTACTCATTGGCTGGTGGGTTTCAAATATACTAGGAAGATAAAAACAACCTTGAAAACAAACTCCTATATTTACCTCTTTATTCACCATGGCCCACAAGCTACCTTGTTCCTAGCTAGCTTTCTAACTACTAGGCAATTTTTTTATATAAGTCAGTATAGCAAGTGAGCTAAAAGCAGGGGTTTTGCAAGTCACATTTTAGGCATATTAAACATTTTTAGGTGGAGTAGTTTGACAATCTAGTTGTTATATATTATCATTGGTCTGACATCCCTCTATGGATATGCCTATGGTAGATAACTGCTCTTATAGCTATGACTATAGAAATATGGTAGTTGCAATCATATTTTGTAAACTCCCATAGCCACCACCTCTCAAATCTGTTATATGGTATGCCAGAAAAAGTGACCCCCTATATCATAGTTATAGTTTCTACTAGAAAAACAAATTTACTCATGATATATATACTAAACATTATCTAAAATCCATTGCAGCAATAATGGACCTTTTTGTTGCAACAATAAAGGACCTTTTTTATTATGACAATAAAGGACCCTTTCTTACATTACAATATTTCATCTTTTGTATACCAATTGCTAAGCCATACACTAGCTCTGTGAAGCAATTTTCTTGCAGGGATAGATTGTTTTATATGCTAGATTTTATGCCAACAATTTTTTCAATTATATGCTGGAATTTTCTGGCATGTAAAATTTAGGAGTTGGGGTATAGCCATTGTTATAAATAAATTAAAAAATTAAAAAATTAGAAACAAAATAAAACATAGATACTTTAGCAAACTATATAATAGATTTAAAAACTTTAAATTATACATAATAAAGTACAATATAACACTACCAAATTATAACTTTTATTAATGTGAAAAAGTTCATTAGTTGTGCTTTCAGTAGTGATTTGGTATTGAAACTCTATAAAATAAATGGAAATGTAATCTTACAAAAGCAACTGAGTGTTTGTTTAAGTTTCTACCCTTATTTAAGTACTAGATATTATGTGCTATAAGTATTATGTTATCTTCCTGATTCAAAATACTTTATTACTAGTTTAAAGTGTGCCATTTTTTATCACTTTTGAATAAAACATAGTGTCTATATAAGATAGTGGTGCTTAACATTTTTTAGGTGACCCTAATTTATTTACTTGCATCATTTTTTAATGTTTGCAACTTCTTTTATAATCAATATAATGCATTGTTAAGTATGATGTACTCACATTTCTTAGTGCTGCAACCCCTAGAAAATGTTCACGCAATCTCACTGGGGGTTTCAACCCATAGGTTGAGAACCACAGATATAAGGCAGGCTACTTGGGATATAACTTTGATCAATAATCTTGTATTTTTGTTCCAATCAGAAAGTAGCCAAAAATTGTCTCAATAAAATTACTTTAGGGATAACAGGAAAATAAAAATTAAAAGTTCAAATTTAAATTTTTGTTTTTTACCTCGATGTTGAATTAAAAAATCAAATTAAAGTTTAAAAAAAAATAAATTATAATTAAAAAAACTTTATTTTTTAATTAAAAAAAAAAAAAAAAAAACCGGAATAATCTTATTATTAAATTTTTCTTATTTAATATAAAATATGTACCTAAAGTAAATAAATATTATTGATTAAAAGTATTAATTATATTAAAATGAATTGCTTAACATTCAGTAGTAGATGATTTTTTAATATTAATTTTCTTTTAAACATCCACAAAACATCATTGGAACAATTTCTTATAGGTCTAATCCTTATGCTTAAAATACATGATTTAATTTTGACAGAAAATTCAACTTAATTTTGCCATTTCATTATTGTTAAGTTCTCTCAAAAGGTAAAAAAAATATCAATAAAACCATGAATAAAACCATGAAGCTAGAATTAAACAAAGTTTACTTTTTATGTTTTTGTTGACATTTATTTTCCGCCTATTATATGTAGTAAATGTATTATATATAGTTAAAGAACAGCAGATGCAATATATGCACTATTTAAAAAAATTATTACACACTGTAAAATGGCAACATAAGCATACTTCAATAAAAGATTAAACATTTTTGCATTAAGCAACAAGGTACATATACAAAATTAACAATGATCTACATTTGTGTTATTCTTATAAACTGACAAAAATTGCAGGCTAACGGCAGGCCAGTGGTCACGGTGACCCGAGTGGCATCATTCTCAGCGGCCCACAGGTTGCACTCGATTCATTTATCAGCTGAAGAGAATGCCAGCTTATTTGGCAAGTGCAACTGGCCCAATGGTCACGGGCACAACTATACAGTTGAGGTGAGTGTCCGCGGTCCAGTAGATCCAAGCACCGGTATGGTAATGAATATCGCCAATTTAAATCAGATTATTGATGAGAAACTGCTTAGCCAAGTGGATCATTGCTGTCTGGACAAAGACGTGGCCTATTTTGCTAATGAAGGCCACGTCAGCACAACTGAAATGCTAGCGGTGTTCGCTTGGGATTGCTTGAAGCCTCACCTGCCAGACGGTCTCCTGCACAAGGTGTGCGTGTGGGAAACGCCTAAGAATGCCTTCGTCTATAAGGGCCAGAGGGCTTGATTTTATATGTTGCTTTGCCCAAGAATTGTGATTATTTTGCTACAGTAGTGTTTTAGTCTCGACCTAATTTTGCGCTGCTTCCCTTCCAGATCTGAAATTTACACCGTTAGCTCCCCCTGATCCCATATTTACCCTGTTAGCTTCCCAGATCCCAAATTCATGCTGTTAGCTCCCCCTGATCCCATATTTACCCTGTTAGCTTCCCAGATCCCAAATTCATGCTGTTAGCTTCCACAGATCCCAAATTGATGCTGTTAGCTTCCACAGATCCCAAATTGATGCTGTTAGCTTCCACAGATCCCAAATTCACACTGTCAGCTCCCACAGATCCCAAATTCACACTGTCAGCTTTCACAGATCCCAAATTCACACTGTCAGCTTTCACAGATCCCAAATTCACACTGTCAGCTTTCACAGATCCCAAATTCACACTGTCAGCTTTCACAGATCCCAAATTCACACTGTCAGCTTTCACAGATCCCAAATTCACACTGTCAGCTTTCACAGATCCCAAATTCACACTGTCAGCTTTCACAGATCCCAAATTCACACTGTCAGCTTTCACAGATCCCAAATTCACACTGTCAGCTTTCACAGATCCCAAATTCACACTGTCAGCTTTCACAGATCCCAAATTCACACTGTCAGCTTTCACAGATCCCAAATTCACACTGTCAGCTTTCACAGATCCCAAATTCACACTGTCAGCTTCCACAGATCCCAAATTCATGCTGTTAGCATCTCAGATCCCAGACCAGACAGATATTCGGCCTTCAAAATTTTGAAGGGATTCCTCGTGAAGCTTGATATTTATATTGTCGTGCAATATTTTAACATGAAGTTATTTTCCTTAACAGTTGCTTCATCTTTTATAGTCAATTTTTATCTATTTTTACAGTCCCATCTGTTAATTACCTCTACTCATTTTCATTTAGTGTTGGTGTTTTGCATAATACGTTCATTATTCCGAAATTTTCTCAATTATTCCTATTGGTATTACCTACAAGTAAAATTAAATATGCACCTCGATCATTTATTGTATATTTTCTGATACTTTATATATTCAATATGTACTGTTAACTACAAGCTTAAAGACAAACCTGATCATTCATTGAATCTGCTAAGTAATTTTTATACTTATTTTTCTAGATGCATCATCTGAGGTCATTTTAAAACAATCGAATTGTTAAATAAACAATTGGTAGAGGCCGCTTTTTATTATAAACTGAGGCATTCTATGTTTGAGTATTATGTTTTATTAATTCAGTACAATATTATGTTAGTAAAGTCTGTCAGCTTTAGGTGGATAATCTTCTTTGGCATCAAAGCGCTCTGAGAAGTTCAAGCCATGGCTGAATCCTTTGGCATCTCAGCAATCCCCTCCATGCGCCAAAGCATTTCAGCAATCAACTTTATGAGTACTGTTACCCTCTAATTCAAGTCGCAATTGCAATTCAGCCAGTCAACTGATGATTAATAAAAAGCCTGTTGTGATTCAATCTTTGTCAGAACCATAATTCAGTCAATCAGTTTTTGTTCAATTCAATTCTCACAATGCATTCACAGTCGAATAAATCTTGACCTTCGCAAAAAGCATCTTTTGCTAATATTTAAGCCCCTTCCCTTAGCATTAAGCAAAGACTTGCCCACCGGCGCCCGACATATTCTCTCCACTGGGAAGTTATCCTTACCCTTCTGGGGTACCGGGTGCTTAAATCTCAGAATGGTAGTTTTTTAAGCCGTTTTTGCGCTTTCAACTGCAAGCCCCTAAAGGGGGCTCGTGTGCTAGTCTACATATACTAAAATCATATTCTCAAGCCGAAAGTTTGATTCCCCTATTCCAGCGCCTGAGATGCTGCAACGGTTTCGCCAGTTGGACCATCTAGGCAAGAGTTTCGTTGGCACAGTGGTCGTGTTTGTCTCATTCGGCACCGGATTTGTATTCTTTGTTAAGCTGATGCGTTACAGACAGCTTGCCGCTTACAAAGCCGAACGATTAAGTGCGGCCGAAGCGGCCAGGCAAAATTCTTCGTAGTTACTACTGAGCGATAAAATGAACAGTTGATGGATTCGGTTTCAATGCGATTTAGATCTTTATTATCGAGTGTGTTTGTGCTATAGAGTACTTGTGCGCGTTAGATTTCACAATTGAAATTGTAGATATTAATAAATAAATTATTTGTACTGTGCATTCTGTAATTTAACCCAGTTATTTGGGTGCTTAGGTTGTTTACTTATATTTACTGTTAATTAATTCTGGGTCTAGTTAGTTCAGTAGATACTTCAGTAGGACTATTGACTAACCCCTGATACTCTAGTAGGGCTATTGACTAACCCCTGATACTCTAGTAGGGCTATTGACTGACCCCTGATACTCTAGTAGGGCTATTGACTAACCCCTGATACTCTAGTAGGGCTATTGACTGACCCCTGATACTCTAGTAGGGCTATTGACTAACCCCTGATACTCTAGTGGGGCTATTGACTGACCCCTGATACTCTAGTAGGGCTATTGACTAACCCCTGATACTCTAGTAGGGCTATTGACTGACCCCTGATACTCTAGTAGGGCTACTGACATCCCAGATACTCTAGTAGTAGGGCTATTTGCTCAGCACGCTGTCTAAAGTGTATATTTTAACTTTAAAAGTGTATATTTTAAAGTGTAGTCAGTCAGTGCTACTCAAAAACTATTTTTTTATTTCAGCAGCAGCAATCGTAACCAATAGCGATGCCGCCCAAAATCGATCCCACCGCTATTAACATTGTCTACTTGCGCGCCGTCGGCGGAGAAGTTGGCGCCACAGCCTCGCTGGCGCCGAAGATCGGTCCGCTAGGCCTGTCGCCAAAGAAGGTCGGCGAAGATATTGCCAAGGCTACTAAAGAGTGGAAAGGCCTGAAGGTTACGGTGAAGCTGGTTATTCAGAATCGCCAGGCCGTGGCTAGCGTGGTCCCCACCGCTTCAGCTTTGGTCATTCGCGCGCTAAACGAGCCGCCGCGCGATCGCAAAAAAGTGAAGCACGTGAAACACACCGGCAACATTACCTTCGACGAGGTGGTCGACATTGCCAAGACTATGCGGCCGAGATCGATGGCTAAGACCATGGCTGGCACTGTGAAGGAGATTCTCGGCACAGCCCAATCTGTAGGCTGCACAGTGGACGGCTCCAATCCGCACGACATTATTGACAAGGTTAACGACGGCTCCTATGCTGTGCCAGAATGACAACTGAAACTGTTGTTAGCGATTGACACACCGGCTGCTATATGCGTCTGTTGTTGGGAGAGTACAACTAAGTAAAAAAATAAATTGATTGGCTAATTGATAAAGCCAGACTGAGGTCTGCGTGTTCTCTGGAAGAAATCGCCTCTGTCTTCGCTTCACTCATTTTTATACATTTTCGTTCAATTCTTCCATGTTTAGATCTTCCATGTTAGTGAAACTTTGGGTTGATTGTGTCTAGCTAAAGCTCAGTTCCAGTCGTGTATTTATCAACTCCTAATCATCTACAGTCAGCTGCAATCGTTTTGAAATATCACCAAGTAGTGCCCGCTAGCAGCAGTTGCATCAGACCGAGTAGTGTTAGCAGCAGTTGCATCAGACCGATTAGTGCTAGCAGCAGTTGCATCAGACCCAATAGTGAAAGCAGCAGTTGCATCAGACCGATTAGTGCTAGCAGCAGTTGCATCAGACCGATTAGTGCTAGCAGCAGTTGCATCAGACCGATTAGTGCTAGCAGCAGTTGCATCAGACCGATTAGTGCTAGCAGCAGTTGCATCAGACCGATTAGTGCTAGCAGCAATTGCATCAGACCCAATAGTGAAAGCAGCAGTTGCATCAGACCCAATAGTGAAAGCAGCAGTTGCATCAGACCCAATAGTGAAAGCAGCAGTTGCATCAGACCCAATAGTGAAAGCAGCAGTTGCATCAGACCGATTAGTGCTAGCAGCAGTTGCATCAGACCGATTAGTGCTAGCAGCAGTTGCATCAGACCGATTAGTGCTAGCAGCAGTTGCATCAGACCGATTAGTGCTAGCAGCAGTTGCATCAGACCCAATAGTGAAAGCAGCAGTTGCATCAGACCGATTAGTGCTAGCAGCAGTTGCATCAGACCGATTAGTGCTAGCAGCAGTTGCATCAGACCCAATAGTGAAAGCAGCAGTTGCATCAGACCCAATAGTGAAAGCAGCAGTTGCATCAGACCCAATAGTGAAAGCAGCAGTTGCATCAGACCCAATAGTGAAAGCAGAGCAGCAATTGCATCAGACCCAATAGTGAAAGCAGAGCAGCAATTGCATCAGACCCAGCAGTGCATCCCGCCCGCAAGCAGCATAGAGTCTCGCCCATCGGCTCACTGCTGACCCGCTACGCCCAGCTAGTGATCGGTCCGGCCGGCAGCGGCAAGAGCACCTACTGCGCCAACTTGCAGCGCCATGCTGAAGCCTGTCGACGACGAATTCTAGTGGCCAATTTGGATCCGGCCGCTGAGCATTTCGACTATCAGCCTGTTGCTGACGTTCGAGATCTTATCCAGGTGCGATTAACATTATACGAGAATCAGAAATCGTCTACTAACGAGTAGCAAGAAGAGAATGTGCAAAAATGATTGCAGTACAATAGTAGTTAAATGGGATTTTTTCATAACTTATTTGTCTACTGATAAGTTCCTAGCTAAGTGCTTTGTGCCAGCTGACTAAGAACTCCTCAAACTCGTTTCTTGACTGTCGCAAATTCTCTCAAGTCTTGATAATCAGTCGGAAAGTGCAACGACTCCCCTGAGCAAGCACACAAGCGCGCGGATACGTACGCAGTCATACCCACAGGCACACACTCACACGGGAGAGTACAGCGGCCCTAACTTTATTTATCGTTGGGCATGTACACTTCACTGTGCCTTGGGGGGTTGGTCTTCAAGGGCGTTAATTGCACGAGCAGAGCCAAGCCGAGATTCCAATTCAGCCCCTAATTGATGTGACTGCACTTGGAATCGAGCCTACATCAGACAACTAGGCTACGGCTGCCAACCCCGAAACACAAAGAAGTATTTTACAATTAGAAAGTCCGTGGCCGCTGTACGAGTACATCCTGTACTTGTGTGCCAGTGATTCGTGATTTGATATTCTATCCTCTTCAATCCAACCAGGTCCACGACGCCATGGAGGACTCCGAATTGGCCTTCGGTCCCAATGGCGGCCTTGTATTCTGCATGGACTACTTGGCGCACAATCTGGACTGGCTTGACAACGCATTGGACGCCGTGGCAGAGGACGAATACCTTCTGCTAGACTGTCCCGGCCAGATCGAGCTGTACTGCCACCTGCCCGTGATGCGGCAGATTGTGGACTATTTGCAGTCTCGCGAGTTCCGCCTCTGTTCGGTGTTCGTGCTGGACTCGCAGTTCCTTGTGGATCCGTGCAAACTGGTCTCGGGCCTGTTCGCCGCCCTGTCGGCCATGGTTAATCTGGAGCTGCCGCACGTTAATCTGCTTAGCAAGCTGGACCTGCTCAGTCGGGCTCAGAAGCGTCAATTAACCGACTACCTGGAGCCGGACCTGGCTCACCTGCTGGCTGAACACGGCGGCCCCCTTTCTGCCCGCTATGCCGGATTGAACGCTGCAGTTGTAGACTTGATTGACAGCTATAGTTTGGTGCGATTTGTGCCATTCGATGTTAGCGACGAGCAGTGCGTGACGGATGCTCTGCTGCAGGTATGTCATAGGGACTCTGCCGTGTTTGCTTATGAAAATTTCTCCGTGAATGTCTGAATCTGCATTGTGAATATTCGTGAATCTGTATCGTGAATGTCTGTGAATCTGCTCCGCGTAAATGTCCGTGAATCTGTAACGTGAATGTCTGTGAATCTGTAACGTGAATGTCTGTGAATCTGCATGTGAATGTCTGTGAATCTGCATCGTGAATGTCTGTGAATCTGCACCGTATGAATTTCCGTGAATCTGCATGTGAATGTCTGTGAATCTGTACCGTGAATGTCTGTGAATCTGCATCGTGAATGTCTGTGAATCTGCATCGTGAATGTCTGTGAATCTGCACCGTATGAATGTCCGTGAATCTGCATGTGAATGTCTGTGAATCTGCATCGTGAATGTCTGTGAATCTGCACCGTATGAATGTCCGTGAATCTGCATGTGAATGTCTGTGAATCTGTACCGTGAATGTCTGTGAATCTGCATCGTGAATGTCTGTGAATCTGCATCGTGAATGTCTGTGAATCTGCACCGTATGAATGTCCGTGAATCTGCATGTGAATGTCTGTGAATCTGTACCGTGAATGTCTGTGAATCTGCATCGTGAATATCTGTGAATCTGCACCGTATGAATGTCCGTGAATCTGCATGTGAATGTCTGTGAATCTGTACCGTGAATGTCTGTGAATCTGCATCGTGAATGTCTGTGAATCTGCACCGTAAAGTACGTGAATCTGTACCCTGTGAATTTTTCAATGTCAGGTGGACATGGCTCTACAGTACGGCGAGGACCTGGAACCGCAGGAGCGGGACTATGAAGCAGCAGAAGGCGGCGCCGAGCATGAGCGAGTAAACGGCGACGGCGACTGCGAAGGCGAAATCGGCGCAGTTGGCGGCGGGCCACAGTTCAACGTTGAAGACCATTTGGACTTTGGGTCCTAAATTGCCGACCTTTTGTGTCACTTGCGCGGCCTTTGTGTCATCTGAGCGTAGCAAAATACATGGAATATTACTTACGGACACGAACGTTTCAACTGCATTTTTACGTGTATAAATTATTTATTTTTAATCGACTACGAGTGTGTATTTATCTTTGCTAAATTTGTTATTTAGTATTTGTTTTCAAGGGAATTTTACTGCACTGGTGGGAAGAGGCAGTCTTAGTAAAAGGCCTTCGCTTATAAAATTAACAATAGGCATGTACACTCTGTGTGCATTGGGGGTTGGGCCCTCATGCCTGTGAATCGCAGGACAAGGAAATGAATGTGCAGGCCGCGCACGGAATCGAACCAGGGTCGTGACGCTACAGTCGGGCTGTCACTTTTGACTGATTCTTGAATGAGGCTGACACCTGGGCCCTGCCGCAGATCACAGGCGACAGTCGGGCTGTCACTTTTGACTGATTCTTGAATGAGGCTGACACCTGGGCCCTGCCGCAGACCACAGGCGACAGTCGGGCTGTCACTTTTGACTGATTCTTGAATGAGGCTGACACCTGGGCCCTGCCGCAGACCACAGGCGACAGTCGGGCTGTCACTTTTGACTGATTCTTGAATGAGGCTGACACCTGGGCCCTGCCGCAGACCACAGGCGACAGTCGGGCTGTCACTTTTGACTGATTCTTGAATGAGGCTGACTGACACCTGGGCCCTGCCGCAGATCACAGTCGACTTGCAGCCAGTGGGAAAAAAGTTTCAAAATGTTTTCCATGCAACGTTAAGGCATGGAGTAGCTAGGTGGTTTTGTCCTCCCTGATGTTAGTATTTCATATAAATTAACATGTAGGGGTAAGTCAAGTCCATCAGTTGCTGATATGATATCCAGCAATTTGATTAGAATTTATATTTCGCTCAACAAGATTGCTGTTTCCAGTTTATTTTAATCCTACTGCTCGTTGCTTAATCGCCTGTTGGGAACAATTCAGTCAGGATCGACAGTCTTGCGGGTGGGTTACGACTGAAGTTATTATAATAATTTGGTTCATATTAATTAGTTAACCGCGGCCAAATCTCAGGGTGGAGATTGGCGGCAGCTTGCTCTGCCTCTTGTTGTTGCCGACTGGCCTTAGCCGGGTCAGGAGCCGCTGCAGAGACACTGCAAAGGTTGGGTATTAATTGCGAATGCGGATTATTCTCAACATTTGCTTTGAGGTGTCCGCTCCTTTCCTATCTGCATTGCATCTGTCAACCAGCTTCAGCTCTGGCTGCAAATATTTGACTGGGAGAAATCTGGCCTGCTGTTTTTACAACTGTTATGCAGGGAATCTGCAGTGTTTGCTCTCTCTGTATCTCTGTGTATTTTTTGCTGCTTTGAGCGGCCTACAGTTCAAAAGTGATCATAAAAAACTCTGCCAACCTCGCTTGGCCAACGAGTGCAGCTGCTCTTCTTCGCGCAGCTCAGCTGGCTGTCTCTGGTAGCCCTCAGCGAAGTCCAGGCTGTCTGCAAAGATCAAATCTCTTTATAGTTGAGTTGGTAAAGGATTCGCCAGCAGAAATGCTAAACATTTTTCGACGCTAATAGCCGCGACAAAGTTTTTGCCAATTCGTATTTAAATAATTCATCATTTCTAATGGATCGATCGAGGCGCTAAATGGAGTGAGCGAGAAAATCTAGTTTGATACTCGAAGATAGAATAGCAACAGGCAGACTTTCTCGAGTTTCGAACTCACCATCGCCCGGATATTCGACAGCTGAGCAGGCCGCCTGCTGCGGTAGCATTGTCAGGCAGGAGAGCGCAATGCACAGGCCCAGGATTGTCTTGCACGCGGCAGCCATTTGCTTGTGTGTCAACTGTATCTACGGGCAAACTTATTAAAGGCTTAATTTCTGGGGGTTGGCTTGGCGCTTGCAGCAGCTGACGTTTGAGTTCGCGAGCTCCGGGCCACTGTCTGTCTGGCTCCTATTTAAAGAAGTTTACGCTCAACTGCAGTGTCCTCATTGGTCCATCCGACGTGTTGACAGCCGTAGTCACTCTCCTATACACGCCTAGGCTGAGGCCTATAGCTTTTCCTTAATCCCCTAGTCAGCTCCACTCGCGCTCATCATCAATCCCCGGCCATCTCGGACCTCCCCAATAGCGCTCCAAACCTTAAGTGCTCTGGGACCCGCAGGAGGTGTTAATTATTGAGCAAAACTGTGCGCCAACTCCGACTGCGCCTATACAAACCTTGCTGGTACCTGAGACAGGCTTGATTTATTTTCCCATCTCCATCTTTCTTGTGCGAGAGACTGCGGTGCCGCGGACAATCAATCTATGGGCCGAAAGCAGCGGCCGACCCGATCCAGTTGTCCACATATTTTTGACGCGTCCAAGTCATCTTTTGCAGTCATCTGTCCCGGGCATTGAAAATGAGATGGATTGGCATCGCCAAATTATATGGCTGTTTGAAATGCATTTTTCCCAAAAAATAAAACGCATAGCGGCTTGCTTTCGTGTGCGAATTTGTCTAGGAATTGCTGAAACAAAATAGGCAGATGAATCCCGTGGTTTCAAATGATGGTTCCACGGCCCGAAGGATAGGGAATTGTGGCCGAGAAGGAACGAGAGGTGGCTAGGTTGGCCTGGAGGACCGGAAAGGGTGGCATGAGGGAGCGGGAAGGGTGACATGAAGGAGCGGGAAGGGTGTCCTGAAGGAGCGGGAAGGGTGACATGAGGGAGCGGAAAGGGTGACATGAAGGAGCGGGAAGGGTGGCCTGAAGGAGCGGGAAGGGTGGCCTGAAGGAGCGGGAAGGGTGACATGAATAAGGAGCGGGAAGGGTGGCCTGAAGGAGCGGGAAGGGTGACATGAAGGAGCGGGAAGGGTGACATGAAGGAGCGGGAAGGGTGACATGAAGGAGCGGGAAGAGTGACATGAAGGATCGGGAAGGGTGACATGAAGGAGCGGGAAGGGTGACATGAAGGAGCGGGAAGGGTGAAATGAAGGAGCGGGAAGGGTGACATGAAGGAGCGGGAAGGGTGACATGAAGGAGCGGGAAGGGTGACATGAAGGAGCGGGAAGGGTGACATGAAGGAGCGGGAAGGGTGGCCTGAAGGAGCGGGAAGGGTGACATGAAGGAGCGGGAAGGGTGGCCTGAAAGAGCGGGAAGGGTGACATGAAGGAGCGGGAAGGGTGGCATGAAGGAGCGGGAAGGGTGACATGAAGGAGCGGGAAGGGTGACATGAAGGAGCGGGAAGGGTGACATGAAGGAGCGGGAAGGGTGACATGAAGGAGCGGGAAGGGTGACATGAAGGAGCGCGAAGGGTGGCCTGAAGGAGCGGGAAGGGTGACATGAAGGAGCGGGAAGGGTGGCATGAAGGAGCGGGAAGGGTGACATGAAGGAGCGGGAAGGGTGACATGAAGGAGCGGGAAGGGTGACATGAAGGAGCGGGAAGGGTGACATGAAGGAGCGGGAAGGGTGACATGAAGGAGCGGGAAGGGTGACATGAAGGAGCGCGAAGGGTGGCCTGAAGGAGCGGGAAGGGTGACATGAAGGAGCGGGAAGGGTGGCCTGAAAGAGCGGGAAGGGTGACATGAAGGAGCGGGAAGGGTGGCCTGAAGGAGCGGGAAGGGTGACATGAAGGAGCGGGAAGGGTGACATGAAGGAGCGGGAAGGGTGACATGAAGGAGCGGGAAGGGTGACATGAAGGAGCGGGAAGGGTGGCCTGAAGGAGCGGGAAGGGTGACATGAATAAGGAGCGGGAAGGGTGGCCTGAAGGAGCGGGAAGGGTGACATGAAGGAGCGGGAAGGGTGACATGAAGGAGCGGGAAGGGTGAGTACATGAAGGATCGGGAAGGGTGACATGAAGGAGCGGGAAGGGTGGCATGAATAAGGAGCGGGAAGGGTGACATGAAGGAGCGGGAAGGGTGGCATGAATAAGGAGCGGGAAGGGTGACATGAAGGAGCGGGAAGGGTGGCCTGAAGGAGCGGGAAGGGTGACATGAAGGATCGGGAAGGGTGACATGAAGGAGCGGGAAGGGTGGCATGAAGGAGCGGGAAGGGTGACATGAAGGAGCGGGAAGGGTGACATGAAGGAGCGGAAACGGTGTTGAAGGTGGCGGGAATGAATCAAAAGCATTAATTTTAATTTCAGGTAATTAAAATGGGGTCTTCACCAGAACAGTTGACAATTAATACGATAGTAGAAATTTTGTCCTCTTAAAGTACTTCCAAATCAAGCCTCTGAACTATTCATTTCATTTTACTTTTGAAAAATGTATCTTAAACTGACGAAAGAAAATAAAACAGTGGATTTTTTACTTATCAAAGAAATTTTTTAACCATAGTTTTTAAATTTTCATCCGAGCCAACTTACTGCTTAAATAGCTATCGATTTGGCCCCTGTTTGACTATAGTTTGTTGTTTTACACTAATTCAAATTACGCGCTGTCTGGGTTGCCTGTAAATCGATGCATTTGCATGTCAATCAACTGCGTTCTAAAAAATTTCCATCTTGACTTTCAATGTCAATTAAAAGCTAACTAGCTGATTAGGGTTTTAATTAGTTTTCCCTGTTCTGAAACTATGTTCCTCGGAGTATGTCTCAATTAAATAAATAAATGTGTATTTACTTGGCCTAGTAAATTAAATCCTTATTCTACAAGAATCAAATCAAGTTCACCAGATACTACTTATACCACAGTGCATGAGTAGCGACATTGAAATCAGCACAAATACTGTGGTTTATATTATAGTTGAATTATTTTATGACATTGTAAATTTGTAACACAACTTTTCAGAGACTTTTCAGAGTGAGGGGAAACCAGAACCATCTCTCAACACTGGACCTGTCAATGGGCAGTTGCTGTACTTGATTAAAACCGTGCCTCCGCGCAGGCTGAGCGACACGGCCTGGCCATGGGGCGTTGCCTGGGGGGGGGGGCACAGTCAAGAATTCAACATGTACATGTGCATGTGCATTACATGACTAGATTCCTACAGTTCCATTACTTTGAGAATCGTGTTGTCAGCGCTCATTTTGGCACCGCAGTATTGGTCATTTTAGCGCCACAGGTTCTCATTTTGGCGCCGAAGGCACTCATTTTGGCGCCGCAAACACTCATTTTGGTGCCACAGACACTCATTTTGGTGCCACAGACACTCATTTTTGTGCCAAAGGCACTCATTTTGGTGCCGCAGACACTCATTTTGGTGCCGCAGACACTCATTTTGGTGCCGCAGACACTCATTTTGGTGCCGCACTCATTTTGGCGCTGCAGACACTCTGCATTTTGGTGCCACATGCACTCATTTTGGTGCCACATGCACTCATTTTGGTGCCACAGGCACTCATTTTGGCGCTGCAGACACTCATTTTGGTGCTACAGGCACTCATTTTGGTGCCACAGGCACTCATTTTGTCCCCCCCCCCCACCATAAAATCCATTCGACGCCCCTGCTGGCAGTATAGATACTTATAAATATTTATTAAAGTGGAAACTTCTTTCAGTAGCAAAAGACTATATTTGCTCGATGGAGACCTTGTGTTGTATATATGAGGTGATTCTTAAATTTTTATGTTGATAAGTTAATTGTCAGCACTACTCAATTTTATTCTTAATTAATTTCTCTCTCCTGATCTCACTGCCACCCTGCTTCTGCTGTAACTCGAAAGATGTAAAATAACTCGATCTACATGTACATACAATTCTGCAATTGACTTTGTTGCAGTCAATTAATGTTACGTACCGTAAGCATACATTCGCAATTCGGGAAAATGACGAAATTATTAATCTGCTGTATTCATGCAGACGAGATTTAGATATCGAAAAGCATTTCTTATGTACATGTACATGTAGGCTTTCTCTTAACAATAAAAATGTGCCAAAAAAGTGCAAAATTTAATGTAAATTACAGTACACCTCCTTGAAAAATGCCTAGCAAACATGCGGAAAAACATGTTGAATAAATGTGCCGTACGGACATGAGGAATATGTGCAATATAAAATTGGAATAACGTGCGGAATATAGCTAGGCTTTAATTCATATACCGATTTCACATTCTGGAAGCAGAATCGGTTTAGATGATCTCTTCCAAAAAAGCAGTATAATTATTTAACTTTGTTGGACGTTTGGCTGCCTAAACAGCCTCACTTTGCCCAGTTTTTTACTTTCTTCTTGACTATATATTGTCATTCAATAATTACAACTTTATAGCACACGTATATAGCACGTTAACAAAGTTATACTTTACAAGTTGGATCTGGTTCAAGAACTAGAAAAAGCGATATGAAAAGGCCCTAACATGCGGACAACGTGCGGAATATAACATATGCAGCGTAAGTTATTCACGTCAAAGATGCGCAAAAACAAGAGTTTAACAAATGAAAGCAAACATCAGCATAAATAATAGCATGAACTTAATTTAAATATACATTTGAGTTGTAGCTTTAGACTGGTTTGTTGTCGTTGTTGTTGTTGATGTTTTATATTAGCTCTAATTATTTATCTTCAGCTCCAATTTGAATTTAATGGCATTGTGTGCATCGCGCGAGAGTTAATTCACATGCCTAATTTCATGTGGTGGGTTTCCCGACAGATATTTTTTCCTTTGAACAGATAATTCAAACAAAAAAATTAATTCATGTTTCGGGATGCATTCCTTACTTTAGATGACGCCAGATTCGGCTTTAAAGACGCAGCGAGCGATAAAGCAGTTTTGGTTCATCTTGGTTGAAGATCGTTGATCAACTAAAACTCTGATTTATCGCTGTCGCTGCGTCTCTATGCTTTCATCATTTGCTCTGGAACTTTTATCACTTCTTGACGCATGACGCATTTCTCAGCTTTGCAATGGCATCTTAGACACATGATTGTCTTTTTGTAGTTCCCCAAATATTTTCTTCCAAAATTTGTTTAAAAGGGGTGCCACTGAATTTGTGTTTAATTGACACACTTTGCATTCATGCCATTGTTTTTTCTTTAGGACAGAAAATTTCTGCTTTTAAAATTTTAAAGCTGAATGTGGTGTCAGAGTAAGAAATGCATCCTGAAACATGAATTCATTTTTTGTTTGAATTATCAGTTTGAAGGAAAAATATCTGTCAGGAAACCCATATATGCTGCATATGCATATTTCTTTTCTCCATTAATTATGCCAAGTCAAGTTTTATTGATGAATAGCAATAGGCCTAGTCCAATTTTTTTACCATAAATGCATCTATACCTCTTGCAATTTAATTACTCAAGCTTAAATTTGACAGTTAAATAAACTTAAAAATATTGAAAAATCACAAATAGTTCTTTATAATTTATGACATTTTTATGAGCTTAGTATCAAAAAATATTAAATCCATGTTTTCAAAATATGTATTGTCTAACTCCATTTTGATATTACTATAATACATTTTTTGATCGAGAAAAATTTACCCAATAGAAAGTTCTACTAATAGGGTATCTCATACCCATATAGCTAGTACTAAAAATGAGACATTTCTATCTATCTAGGTATGCCATAGTTAGAATTGTGTATTAATATACACTGGGTTTAATATTAGAAAAAAGGACAAGATCTGTTTGTATGCTGGCTTTATGCACCAACACAAAAAATATTATTTGACACAATGTATCTACTGTGTTATATATGCTAGGATATACCCTAATGTACATTGAAAAATGATGAGACCCTTTCCCTTGTTTTTTTGAGCATCTATTGCCTATGGATCCCTAAAGTTCCTTAAATTCTTGGCATTCACTGCCTCTCTTGGACTAGGTAACATAAATTGTCTTAAAAGCTTATCAAAATTGAAGCTTATCAAGTAATTGCTTAATTACTTCCAAGCTTTAGTGGGTAAAATTTAGGTTCAAATTCTTCTACTGATGCAAGGTTTGCAACAACATAGGCAGGATTGACACATAGTGATGCAGCTAGTGCAGATACATTTAGTGCTGACATAAAATAAATAAATGTTGATGCTAATGTAGACATATTATATATAGGTGTGCTAGGCCTCTTGGCTCTTTCCTATAAAGTCCTAATTCTTAGCCTCTGTCTTGTCCTTATGCTACCACCAAAGTTGTTCTAGGGCTAGCTTTCTACACTAATCTTTAAGTTTTCTTGTTAAGTTGGTAGCTGCCACCAGGATTATCCTATTAATAAATTATGAGTTTATCAATCTTAGAAAAATCCGAGAAACATTTCTTAGAATTGATCTAAGTATATATCTTAGTATTTATTCTGAGTATTTAGTTTGAGTATTTATCTGAGTATTATTCTTGGAAACTGTTAGCCCTTAAAGATTTTATTCCTCTATTATTCTGGTAGCATTTATTCTGATTCTGGTAGCATTTACTGTACTTTTGGACTGAGTGGTCTATTGGCTATACTGGTATATATATTTCATGTACTTTGCAAGTCCTTGGGCATTAACAAGATCAGAGGGTCCCAGCCTCAGGTTATTCTTACACATATCACTTCAGATCTACTTTGTATATTCTTACTACTCAATTCTGCTACTTCTTGGTAGTATGTACTATATACACTTCAGTCTACTTCGGTCTTACTTCGTAAAAGGAATTAACATAAAAAGCACTTCTTCAATTCTTATTTTCTCAGAACTCTTACTATTCGCTATCAATCACTTATTGCAGAACCTTGATGCGCAAGGTTGTCTTATCCTACGCTGAAAACACTTCTATTTATACTAAAATTTAATATAGATTTAAACAAAAATATAATTGTGTAAAATATTATGAAGAATATAAGTATTAAAGCAAAAATTGTGTCTTAGTTTTGGCGTAAATTCAAGTTCACTTAATTGGTAACTATTTTATACAGTAATTGGGAGGAGCCCTGTACATAGGTATACTATGCATGTCTTTGCATTGGGACTATTTGCCAACTTTGGGGATCAACATCCAATATACTAAAAATGGTCTGTCTGTGTCTATGTGATCAATTAGAGAAAAAATGGCTGGACCGATTTTGTTCAAACTTGCACTGTTCGATCAGAAATTTTCCCGTGACTGTACATGCATCGTGGCTAAGAAATTGCTCGATGCTAAAGGCATTAAATATTCGAAAAACATGCTTTTTTGCAAAGGTCAAGCAAACTTTTCGACTTGAAATGTATTGTAGCTCGTAAGAATGCTAGAGAAAAAAACTGAATGGTTGAATTCTGACTCTGAAATAGATTGCATCATAACTGAATTGTAACTTCAACTTGAATTGAGAATGCAGTGTGGAAGCGTAGCACCAGACTTGATTTAAATTGCGTAACCATATTGTTAACTGATACTGACTGACTGAGAAACTGATTATGTCATAACTGCTTCATGTGATTTACTCTATGCTTGGATTTTAGAGTGTTGAATTATATAAGTGAAAAATTTGATGATATCAAAACAATGAGAGCTAGCCTAGAGGTGAACAAATTGAACTGCTAAATGCAGCGACGATGGTTAGAATTTTCATAGTGTATAATTTTTTTAATTAAAGCTTTTCAACGTCAGGAAAACTAAAAGACTTTTTAAAAAGAATCGTCATGTGAAAATAATAGAAGCGTCATGTAAAAAATCGTAGAAGCGTCATTTAAAAAATTATAGAAGCGTCATATAAAAATCATAAATGCATCATTAAAAGAATCATTGAAGCGTCACGTAAACAATCATAAAAGCGTCATGTAAAAAATCATAGAAGCGTCATGTAAAAATCATAGAAGCGTCATGTAAACAATCATAGAAGCGTCATATAAAAATCTTAAAAGCGTCATGTAAAAAATCATAGAAGTGTCATGTAAAAAATCATAGAAGCGTCATTTAAAAAAATCATAAAAGCGTCATTTAAAACATCATAGAAGCATCATGTAAAAAATCATAGAAGCGTCATGTAAACAATCATAGAAGCGTCATGTAGAAATCATAGAAGCGTCATGTAAAAAATCATAGAAACGTCATGTAGAAAAATCATAGAAGCGTCATGTAAACAATCATAGAAGCGTCATGTAAAAATTGTAGAAGCGTCATTTAAAAATCATAGAAGCGTCATTTAAAAAAATCATAGAAGCGTCATGTAAAAAAGTCATAGAAGTGTCATGTAAACAATCATAGAAGCGTCCTGTAAACAATCATAGAAGCGTCATGTAAAAAAATCATAGAAGCGTCATGTAAAAAAATCATACAAGCGTCATGTAAAAAAGTATAGAAGCGTCATGTAGACAATCATAGAAGCGTCATGTAAAAATCATAAAAGCGTCATGTAAAAAATCATAGAAGCGTCATGTAAAAAATCATAGAAGCGTCATGTAAAAACATCATAGAAACGTCATGTAAACAATCATAGAAGCGTCATGTAAAAATTACAAAACTTATACAAAACTTATTACAAAACTTATATAAAAACTAATGGAAGTGTCAAACATCAAAAGCTAATGAGCTAAAAACATCATAGAAACGTCATATAAACAATCATAGAAGCGTCATGTAAAAAATCATAGAAGCCTTATATAAAAACTAATGGAAGTGTCATTTTAGAAATCATAGAAGCGTCATGTAAAAATCAAAAGAAGCGTCATGTCAGACATGAAAGAAGTGTCATGTAAAAATTAAATGAAGCTATTGTGCTGTGCTGGGGAGAATTACTGAGATGTCAAGGCTCACAGAGAATAACTGAGATTAGAGGGGGGGGTTTCTGAGATGTCAAAGCAAAAGTCAGAAGCTACTTCAAAGTACATGTAGTTTACTCAATTTTTTTATTACCTTCTTTGTTGGCTCGCCACAGGGGGGGGGGCGCTGATAGAAGAAGAGTCATGTAAAAAAGAAAAGAAGCACTATGTATACATAAAAGAAGAGTCATATCGAAGTTAAAATATTCATTTGGGAATTGCTACAATGTCAAGGCTTGGAGGGAATCGCTATAGTGCTGTGATTCTTAAAGAAGGAATCACTAAAATGTCAAGGCTTAAGGGAGAAGAATTGTTGAGATTTCAAGGTTTTAGGTTGGGTTAAAGTTAGGTTTAGTTCCGGTGTGGGTTGAGGGTTAGATTTTAGCGGGTTTCAAGGTTAACAGGGGATTTTTCAGATATCAAGGTTTATGGGGGCATTGCTGACATTTCAAGGCTTACGAGGGGAATAGCTGAGATGTCAAGGCTCATGGGGGAATAAATGAGATGTCAAGGCTAAAGTCAGAAGCTACATGTAGTCTATTGAAAACTTTTTTTCATTATTTGTTGGCTCCTCACGGGAGGGATCGCTGATAGAAAAAGCGTAATGTAAAAAATAAGAAGCTTCATGTCGAAGTTAAGAGATTCATTTGGGAATCCCTACGATGTCGAGGCTTGCATGGAATCGCTATAATGCTGTAGTAGTGCTATAATGACTCTTAGAGAGAATTACTGAAATGTCAATGCTTTAGGGTTAGGTTAGGTTAGGGTTAGGGTTAGAAAGTTGACAGATTTTTTTAGATTTCATGGCTTATGGGGAGCATCACTGAGATGTCAAGGGGAAGTTGAAATGTTAAAGCTTGTGGGGGGGGGGAATTACTGACATGTCAAGGCTTACAAGGGACTGCTTGCAAAGCAGTATATTATTGCAAAGAGATGCAAATATTGCAGAGAGATATTGCAAAGTGATGCTACATGTAGCTTATTACAAAACTTGTACTGCATTTTTTGGCTCCCCAACGCTAAGATACTAAGCTAAAAAAATACTATTAGCGCTTCACAAACTTATACAGATGTCAGGCTGTAGGGTTAGTGTTAGTGTTGGTGTTAGGGTATATGGTTAGGGTTAGGGTTATAGCGTTAAGATTCGGGTTAGTGCTAGGGTTAGGGTAGCTTATAACTTAGCTCATGTAGCTTATTAAAAATGTTTAGCATAGAAGCGTCATGCAAAAATCATGGAAGCGTCATGTGAAAAATAATGGAAGAGTCATGCAAAAAATCATAGAAGCATCATGCAAAAACTCATGGACAAAATATTAAATTTAGGGTTATGTTTAGGGTTAGGGTTAGGGCCATTAGAAGTTTGACAGGAGATTTTTTAAGATTTCAGGGCTACATGTAGCTTATTAAAAAACGTTTATTTCATTTCTTTAGCTCCCCAACGGGGGGCGTAGATTGCTAGTAACTACTTCTATAAGTAGAAGCCTTCATGTTGAAACTACTTTTCCTAGAGGTTTGTGGCCTCAAATGCCAGCCCTCATACTTTAGTTTTCCTGTTAGGTTGGTATTGGGGCAAGCTAACAAGTTTAACATATAATATTAATAATCTATCTATTTTTGCTAACTCATGCACTTATTTCCATGTGTATGCAGTTTCCAACCTTTTCATTTCTCCAAAAAAGTACAATTATGATCATTGATATAGCATAATTTTGAATTACTATAAATTTGCTATCTGTTTGGTAATTTCTGAAGTTACAGGTGCCTAAAGTTAAAATGTAGACATTTTAATGGCAGAAATTCAATAGCATCTTTGCCAGTATATTTTAGGCAAAAAACACTATTAAAGAAATGAAAATAATTTTTTACTATGAAAAATCATAAATTTTCAACCAAAAGTCATTATATTTTGATTGCATTTTTTTATTTTGAAAAAAAGTTTGCTGCCAGTGTTCTGCTATAGTGTTATTAGAAAGCTAGCAGTTTTCTAGCATTTATCCTAGTGAATGCATTTAATTATAAATAGGCTAATTTTAGTATAATAATGCATGCAATCAACTTTTAGGCTTTTACTTCAATGCTATTATACTATGATATAAAAGTATATTGTCATTGACTATATTTACTGACTATATGATTACTGTCTTTTATTTATTTCTTTATTTTATATTCACCTTTATAAATGTACATTCAGTATCATAGGCTTTTATACTACTTGCTCTTGTGCCAATTTCTATTGCCATTAGTGCAGTATAGTAATACCTAAAGTTATGATAGCCTGCTTAATACAAACTTGGCAATGTTGCTACTATTGCTATAATCAAAGCATTTGGTCAACTTTGTTAGATAGGAGCCAAAATTCTTTTATAATTAGGTCAGGTTTGCTTTGATTTGCTTGCTAATATTCCATTCTAGGTACATTAGGTTTAGGCATGCTGTTTTTATTGTAGCTATCGCACTTGCTATGACTTGCATGTCAAATAGAATTAACTGTCTGCTATACAGAAACAAGAGTCTAGTCTCTGCTTGCATATGCATAATGCTAAATTCAGGGTCCACAATAGAGGCATAGCAACAAATTTCCTATAGGGCAGATACACCAAGGCAAACTTTCTACGGAAGGATACCCATTGGATTTTGAGTTTTTAAAGTAGGCATGAAAGGTGAAGAGTTTTGCACCTTCTGCCTCACTTTCGCCTCTTTTAGGCCTATTTTGTGCCACTTGTGCACTTTTTGTTCACCTGAATGTCTGCAGGGTCAGAAGGTGAATTTAAGGCACGAACTAGGCAATAGGGGCACAGGTGTCATAGGGGAATTAGGTGCATAAAAGGTGCACAATGTGCGTTGAGGCACAAAAGGTGCATAGTGTGCGTTGAGGCACAAAAGGTGAACAAAGTAGGAATTGGGGGCATTGGTGGAGTGAAAAGTGAAAAAAAGGTACGCTGTGGTGGAGGTGCATAAAAAGTGTACAGTGTACACTGGAGGCATAAAAGGTAAATAAAAGGTGCACAGTGGGCACTTTAGGCGTAGAGGCAATGCAAGGTGCATTAAAGTTTCAACTTGCAAAGTTCTTTGCTACCTTTTCTCACTATTTGAAATTTTTCCTCACTAATGCAAACCTTTTCATCACTTTTTAGAACTTTTCCTGAGTATTTGAAAGTCATTAAAACTTATCAGTATAGGAGATGTTTACTTTCGTGGTTTGTCAAGAGTAGGAAGGGGATAGCAGCATTAGTATATATGTAAATAAAGCTTTTCTATGTTCAATTGGTGTATGCAATGTACAAGTATGTAACTCTCAGTTAATTTTTTGTTACAAATTATTAATGCGTTAATATTTGTGCACAGGCATGGAAGGTGAGCGAGGTGCACAGAAGAGGCACTTTAGGGGTCTATTTCGAGCGTGTTTTGGAAATGCACCTGTATACATATTTACGCCGCACATGTACACCTTATGTACCTCTAATTCACCTTTCATGCACTTTCTGCGCCCTTTCAGCACCTTTCATGCACCTGCTGTGCCTCACTTGTGAACCTGCTGTTCACCTTTTGTGCACCTCCAGTGTCCCTTACGCACCTTTACTGCCCCTACCGCCGCAACCAATCAAAATTGAGAATTCACCTACTGCCTGACACTTCACCAATTTTACACCTTTCATGCCTCTTTTCAAAAATATTAGTGACATTTAGGCATAAAAGGTGCACTCAGGTGCATTTCCAAAACACACAAAATAGGCCACTAAAGTGCCTCTTATGTGACTCTTTTGGATACACCAAGGTAAAAGTGCTATGACAGAGTCACATGGTAGCATATATAGCAACTAAAAAGTTTTGGTCAGGCTCTTCAGTGGATACATCCCCCTATCCCCCCTTCCCTATACCCTTAGTCCACAGCAGCATGAACTAGCATTGCTTTTGTTAGATTCAGATTGATAAACAAATGCAGACACTGGTTTAGTATTTTGCAGCTATATCTGCATCTGCTATTAAAATATAGCCAAGTTTTTTGCTACAGACTTGGTGCAAAATTGCACCCTATGCTTACTTTCATAGTGTAATTTTAAAGCTCAAAATGCAATTTCTCTTTTTTGTTATTTTAAGGCAATGCAAAATGAGGCTTCAATGGAAAAATAGGTTATGAAACCACACCTAAATGGCACCTACTTTTTAATTTCAGGGTGCAATTTTTAAATTTAAGATGCAAATGCACACTCTGCACACAAAAAATAAACCTAGAATGTAGCACTGATTGCAAGTGGTATGGTTAAACTTGATATTATTGAAATAAATAAAGATTGTGATGCAATAAATGGCATAGATATGAATGATTTAAGATGGTGAGAATTAAATATAATACTAGTGTCCATGCTGCTATTGCCATCTGGTATGACTAATAGTTTTGCAGTTATTGTTATAGGCTTATGGCTCTTGCAAGTCTCATTGACACTGACAATTCTAATATCATGGTACTTGACACCCATATTCATTAGGATGGTACTTTCACAAGTCAATGCTATAGTCTATGCTGCAGCAGCAGCTTCACTATCAACTAGCCTAGTACTCTCTTTAGATGCAAATTCACATTTAGACTCAGACACACTGGTTTTAGCTTTAGAACCACAATTAGGATCTTTAGAAAATTCAAAGTCATAGTCCTATTTTAAAGATACTGCTGTGATTTTCTCTATAAGGTCCCTGATAGTTGGATTAGTTGACATATTCCAATAAGATGGCATTCTGGCAGTCCTAGATCGAGGAATTTCATGGCATGAAGCATGCCATTTTTCTCCATCATAGATTTGACTAGTGTGACAGTGTTCCACTATAAGGGGGGTCAATGTGCCATAGCCATAAGCAAAACTATGGCTTATTCTAATTCTCCATATTCTGTAGTCATAGGGACTCAAATATTATCATATCCCTTTAGTTCCCATTGCTATAGCCGTAGTTTTGACAAAAAGTCTAGGAAACAAAATATTTTGAATCAAGAAGATAACCTGGTGCTGCAAACTGCAAATTAAGGTAGAAAATATAACAAACACTCAATTGCCTTTGTAAGATAAGTTTCTAAGTCTATAATACAGTTAACCAAAGGATCTTTGTTTTACTTTACCTGTTTCTAATATTTTTTTAATTAATAACTATGGCTATAGGAATCTATGGAGTGTGACAACAACTACTATATTTCTGTAGTGGTAGCCATTAGAGCAGCTATCTACTATAGTCATATCTGTAGTTGCCATAGGCACCTATTTTTACCATTTTTGCCATAAGATCCTGTAGCCATAGCCATAGCTACAGCAGAACACTAGCGACAGTTAACAGTATATAGTCTTATATAACATTTGAAATTATTTCCTACAAATGATGTATACAAGGGAAGCAATACTAAACTAGCAGAATCAGCTTCTATTCTAGCTTTAGCTGCTTAAGTGTCTTTGCTTTTGCAAGGCATTGGCTACTACTGCTATGCTGTTTTTGTTGTGATGCACTATTAATCCTTTTTATTTTGTTTGCCATGGGTGAACACCATAGACATTGACAATGGTTAGGATTTTGGATTTTAAGCTACAGTAAGAGCTGACTTGAGTAGCTAAAGAAATAAAGGAATAAAAAGAAAGATGAAAAAGGCCTCATTGTCTCAAAGTCAATATTTTTAAATATTTTATATATATTTATATTTTTAGTCAATATCAATATCAATATTTTTGCTCTCATCAAGTAATATACTATATGTATGTAAAATTATGTATTCAATAATTTAGTTTAAGTGAGGGGTTTAAGTCTATGTGTAAAAAGTCTACAACGATTCAATTTCTTATTGCTATAGTATTATGTATTACTTTGTTCTCATGCCAAGTGCACTCAGAAATTTAGAGTGGGCCCCTTAAGCAATAACATCTGCTATATGCATGATACAGGAGAAGAGAGGAAAGAGAGGCAGGCGGAGGTTGGGGTGGTTGATATACTTAAAAACTTTAGACTAACTTTAAAAGTGCACAGCACTGTCCAGGATTAAGTTCGAGGTTCGAAATTCTACATGATTGTGTCAAAGTAGTCCAACATTGTGTGTTTCTTTTTTGAAGATTGGTTGAAGGTTGAGCGGTTTGGGAGTCCCTAGCAAAGTAATCTGTACACAGACAGACATAGTTTTCATTTTTATAGGTATAGATAGTTACTTTACTTTCAATGATCTTTTATATTTCTTTTTTTAATATAGACAGCATGCAAAGACCTTTGCAGTCATATAATAATGGGTTATGTCTTAGGCAGTGTGTCCTATGATAAAGACCTTAACATGTAAGACAATTTATAAACAGACTTTAATAAATCAGAGTTTTGCTTTTCTCTTCAGCAATGAGCAGCTTGCGACCAACTGTACTAGCCAAGCCAATTGCTTTGACCAAGGCTAGTCGGTACATTCCACTGTGGCGTCGTCACATGGAATATCCAGTGTATCAGCCAGGCGACCCTCAGGTAACTAAGCAGTGAATTGAATATTTTGTGGCAATGTAGTGCCTAAAATAGGCTTTATACTCTATGAAGTACATTCGTAAGATATGGACATCAATTGTTTATTAGCGAATCGCTGTCAGACCCACATTACTTTTTTCCGCTCAAGTTGGTGTGGGCCAACACTAAACAGAAACAGAATTCAATGTAGTTAAGCGTATGATATGTGATCGACTGCGAACTTCAATGTCAACAATGTGACTCCATTTAGCACAACAAACTCTAAGTTCACCTGATAGTTAAAAATCAGTTTCAAGCCAATTATTGCGAATTTTATCAATTAAGGGTGCACCGTGCCATACAGCAAAAATAGTGGTTGCATAGAATCTGTCGGATCAGCAGTCTTCCATGGCGTTGCAGAATCAGGATCGAACAGTTTAAAGCAATTACGATTTGAAAAAATGATTATCACAGACTAAACTGTCAACTATTCCACCACATTGATGAATAACAGAAATTTGTTTGTACAAGTGTGGCTGTAGACTGTAGATGGAAACAGCAGCATAGCGTGTGGTACCCAATAGCTCGTAAAGGTTTTAACATTTTTGCCAGAACTGTGTGCGCCAACTTTGCTGGCTCGTCCTCTGAATAGCCAATGATGTGACATCCACGAAGTCGAAGTGAGGGCAGCACATGCGCTTCATCAAATATAATAGAGCAACAATTTCGAGATTGTGTGGCAGCAGGTAACTGCTTTAACTAGGTAGCTTCTGAAAGTCAGCATCAGTCTCAACTGTGCCCAGTCCACCAAAATAGCTCTTCAGGGTATCTGGATGTGGCATTGTCAGGATGCCTCTTGTTGCATGATAGCCAGCACGTCCATGTCCAATGAAAATCATGCGAGCAGACAACAGAATGTCCTTAAATGCGTAACGCATTATTAATGACTCGTACTAAGTTGTAGCTGTCTAAGGAGTCAGTATCATTGAAAATTGACTGTGAGTCCTTGACATAGCTGAGATTTTATCTTTGATGAACACTGATGCAGTTTCTCCTGGTCTGTCGCTTTCGATTGCTGTAGCCTGCTGCTCTGAGACTTCTTTCATTCTCTAGCCTTTTTTGAGCACATCTGCCAGGGAGATGTTGTTGGTCTGCAAGAAGTCTCCTAAGTCTCTCGGACTCGCAATAGGCGATGATTTTGTCTCGAATCAGCGAGTCTCTGAGAGTCCCGAGCTCGCAGGGCTCCGCCGCCTTGCGCAGACGCTGGTGGAAACCACTGGCCGATCGGCTCGCCCGGCTGCTGCCTGCAGGTCTCGAGCTTGCATCGCAGAAACTTGTTCTTGCCGTCCCAAAACGCCTGAATGTTTTTCCAGAGGCTGCTATGGTCTTCACCAGAGACTATTTCGTTCTCTTCGACAACAGCTCCTCCCTGCGGCGTACAGCAGCAACTGCTGCCCTCGATTCTTGTCGATAATTCCAGCTGCATTGATGTATGTGGCAAACCGACGACTATGCAGCCCAGCCAAAAATGCAAGAAATGTACGCAACTAGGCATTGTGGGTAGTAGATTATGCATTGCATGGCCAATAAATGTTTTCCAATTTTGTATTCTGTCCTTTGCATTGAAAGCATCTTATTTTATCAGCAAGCATTACCACATAGAATAAGGGTAACATTATTAGATTTTCTTTTGGAAATATGTAATTCATTCATAACAAAAAAAATCTTACCTTAACTTGTGCTGAAAGGGCACCTAGTGACCTAGCCAACGGTTAAACTCATCCTTGTCTAATGAAAATCTTTGCACTGTAGCTTTAATACCAATGTCATAGTTTGAATTGCAAAGAGGTCTACAACACTTCTATGACATACCAAACAATTTTTAATGACATAATCTGCATATTAATAGAAACACTGGTTTAAAAAAGTAAAATGTCTCTGAAACAATATAGCCATTATAGGATGTGAGTTCCTTTAAAAGTTGAGTGTCTATAAAATATATAGCAAACAAAAATATAAATGCAAGATAAGCTCGTATTTGTAAGGTTCGATAACGGGCCCTAGCACTTTTGGCGATGTTTGCAAAAACACATGAAACGCAAATATTACTTGGATTTTAAACCAAGCATAGCAACCGAATGTTACTATTGAGCTCAGGAAAGACCATTGTCCTTCGCAGAGGTTATGCCTCACCCCACAGCTCTCAGGGACCGTCGTCGTCGCACCTCCTATGGTGTCGCGCCATGTTGGTCGCCGCTAGTGCCCGCTTACATCCCGGGCACTCTCTCGATTTCCTTTTGTAAACCCTTGCTGTTTTGCTTATGTTAGGTCCCGTTGTTTCGACACTCTTGCAGCTCCGCCTGTGTCTGGCAAGGTTTAAATAAGCATGACCAGTTATGTCTGCCATGACTAACTGAAAAGCATCCTCCACGCTAGCCAGCGACATCAGGGGCGAGCCATCAGACACCTGACAGTCGCTTTTACGAGTACTTCAGTATCATTTTCATTCGCCGACTTCAGTCCTCCGGAAGCGACGCGACGCAGAATGCATTGGCAAGTGGTAAAAGCAGCCACGTGGGTTTAGAGGTGGAAATCGCGGCCACCTCCCAATTATGGCGTTTATGCTTGCGACTTCAAAGTCGGTGAGAAAGCCGGCGCAGTCTTTTCCTGTCACCTCGCGAACTTCTGCATGCAGCAGGCCCCAGCATGCCTCATAGGTCCTCTGATCCTTTGCAGGGAGCAAAAAGAAGACAAACGGTTCCCACGCATTGAGAACCTTTCCGTGGACGATGAAGAGTTAGTTGAAAATTTGGGGGCAGCTACTAAAAGTGCCATCTATCTGCAGCTTTTCGCCAAGTCGCAGGAGGAGAGCGTCGTTCGTGAATCCCACAATTCGTATCCAGGACTGTCGCATTGTTCAACACCTTCAGATCGACATTGTAGTCTTGAACTGGCTGAGGCAGTTGTGGAAGAACCGCTAGTCGAGATCTATAGGCAGATGATTTGAAGCCAGAAAAAGTAGGCAGCATTGCACGATCAGCTCCTTCAGCAGCAGCTAATTTGTCTCAATAAACCCCCGTAACAGGAAGGCCACGTCTCGCGCTTGCTGCTTCATTTATTTGCATTCCAAACAAATTTTCATAAGCGTGCATTTGAATTTGCACCCAGTGCTGCAGCGTCGCCTATTCTCTTTTGCTGGCGCCTCGCGCAGCTTATTATGGACAATTATCTCGTCACAATAATTCATGTTGGCAGATGTTGGCGCTGGGTGATCATGCGCTCCAGAAGTTGACGTCCCGAACCCGACGCTAACAACGACGCGGGAATGATAATGCGTATTTCAGTATTTGTAGTAAGATGTGGCGTTTGTCTTTTTGTCAGTATGAAAAAAGTTACCTTCGTGAAGAAGCAGTTCGCCTACTCTCTCACTCTTCACAAATGTAGCAATTTAGCAGTGTTGGGCAACGTTAATGAAAATCTTAACTTCCGTTAATGGCAAAGGCGTTAGCGTTAAAACAAAAAAATCTTAACTTTTTAACTCTTAATTTCGTTAAGTTAACTGAAATTTAACTGATAATCGTTAATAAGCGTTAATCCGTTAAATTTAACACAGAAAATACAGAAATCTTGCACTTTTTTCCAAAGCAGACTTCATAATGCACTGTCTGCTTTTCCATCTTTTTAGTGAAACACAGGTCATCTAAGCGATTTACAAGCTAAAAATAACAAATAATAATGATAGTAAAAACTTGTAAGTATAATACTACTAAAAGTAAGCAAACGGTAAACTAAGTTACTTATTTATTTGAAACTTGAAAGCTAATTAGTTAGTAATAAAATACGAATAGGAAGGTTGTTTCAGTAGCATTAGCAGGCGCAGCAGAAAGTTACGAAAGATTGGCAAAGAAGTGAATCAAAGCGATCGATGCTCACGCGCAAGCAATAAAGTTCACAATTTTAATTCGTTATTAAAGTTCATTAGTAAGAAGTTGTTACATCTGCATGATCATCGTCATAAACAAAGAGATTAATTAGGCATTTAGGTAAATTCGAATACATTCGTAATGTTGTATTGTAACTTCTCGTCAGACTTGTATTTTTTTTCTTTCTTTGCGTCGTTGGTCTTGATACTGTCATTAACGTTAACGATGAATTTGTCGTTTAACTCACAAAATTATAAACGCATATTCGTTAATCCGTTAGTTTAAAAAAATCTTAACGCTTATTAACGGACCGGTGCCCAACACTGCAATTTCGTGTACATGCGGCCCAGCCTGAACCATAATGCTTAGCATATGTACTGTTATTCTTATCTGGTTCACTTTCTGGTTTCGCCGAGAGGTAGATGGTTATCGAGTCAAATAATGGTCCCTCTCATAAAATGTGTCGCATAGCCGTCACTTCACTCTGGCTGAGACAGCTTCTACCCCACCTCGCGCCTTATTTAAGGCCTTCTCTTCTCGAAAAGTATGAACGTTGCTTATATTAATCGCCTCCCTCCCCCTCCCCTCTCCTTGCGCTCTCCCCGCCGGGACTCCCACGGCCTTCAGAGCAGCCAGTAAGATAAACCAGTTTTGGCCGCACGGCGGGGGTAGACTGACAAGCCATGTACTCTATCATCCTTGGTCCCATCTTCCTCTCTACCCTGGGAGGGGTTGGAATTGGCGGAGAGCCAATGCGGATTGCCTTCCTTTCCAGCAGCCTTGGTAGCGATATAGTAATATTAGATGACTTGCAAAATGCTTCAAAGTAGGGAATAGCCTATCTAATAGGTAGGCTATCAATTTTTGTAGGTCTATGCCCTATGGTATCAAGAGTATATAATATATAAAAACTAGTCAAAGTGTATTAATCAATCAAAGTTAAAAATATAGGCATAATAAATCGTATCCTATAAAAACAACCTGGAATATAGCCTAAAGTCTACGTCAAGCTATGGTCTCTTATCATATATTAAAATAGTTTAAACTGTCTAATATATTTCCTCTAGCCCACAGTGAATACAATAGTCAATAGATAAAAAAGGTGTAGGTCTACTGACGAATGTTGACAACATTTTCAATAAATTATACATTACACCTACATACTTACAACGCCTGAATTAATGGATTTATAATGGGGAAATTTTTTATAAGCGACACTCAAGTAGTCCGTAAAAAAGAATTTGCTCTCTAACCCACATAAAGAATCGCCCTCTGACCCGCATAAAGAATCGCCCTCTGACCCACATAAAGAATCGCCCTCTGACCCACATAAAGAATCGCCCTCTGACCCGCATAAAGAATCGCCCTCTGACCCGCATAAAGAATCGCCCTCTGACCCACATAAAGAATCGCCCTCTGACCCGCATAAAGAATCGCCCTCTGACCCGCATAAAGAATCGCCCTCTGACCCGCATAAAGAATCGCCCTCTGACCCACATAAAGAATCGCCCTCTGACCCGCATAAAGAATCGCTCTCTGACCCACATAAAGAATCGCCCTCTGACCCGCATAAAGAATCGCCCTCTGACCCACATAAAGAATCGCCCTCTGACCCACATAAAGAATCGCCCTCTGACCCACATAAAGAATCGCCCTCTGACCCGCATAAAGAATCGCCCTCTGACCCACATAAAGAATCGCCCTCTGACCCGCATAAAGAATCGCCCTCTGACCCGCATAAAGAATCGCTCTCTGACCCGCATAAAGAATCGCCCTCTGACCCGCATAAAGAATCGCCCTCTGACCCGCATAAAGAATCGCTCTCTGACCCACATAAAGAATCGCCCTCTGACCCGCATAAAGAATCGCCCTCTGACCCGCATAAAGAATCGCCCTCTGACCCGCATAAAGAATCGCCCTCTGACCCACATAAAGAATCGCCCTCTGACCCGCATAAAGAATCGCCCTCTGACCCGCATAAAGAATCGCCCTCTGACCCGCATAAAGAATCGCCCTCTGACCGACATAAAGAATCGCCCTCTGACCCGCATAAAGAATCGCCCTCTGACCCGCATAAAGAATCGCCCTCTGACCCATATAAAGAAACTCTCTCTCTCTATTCTCATTAACCGCATTTACTTCTTAAAAGTTTGAAACTAAACTGTGCTAATGTTAAATGTGCTAATCACTACTTTTAGTATGTGTAGCGATTTTTTCGTAAAATCTTATTCAGTAACAAATTCGACGCCATCAACAGGTGCGCCTGTACATGCCCAACTACTGGATGAAGCTAGTCCGACCCAGATTCCCTTTGCCGCCAGGCGTACTCAAATTCGAAGTTCAACCGCAAATGTCAGCTGATGAGGTGCGCCAGATGCTTGAGAAGCTGTACGGAGTTCGGCTGCTGCACGCGCAGGTTCACCCGGTCGAGGGCGCCCCGGAGTCGGATCACGCGCATCCCAGCCGCATGGTGTTCAGTCCGTACACCATGAAGCCGCAGCCGTTAGATCTCTATAGAAAGGTTGCCTACGTATTTTTAGCCGAAGAGTACCGCGACTTTCAGTTCCCCGATCTGTTTGAGAAACGCCGGCCGTCTGGCAGTGATGAGTTCAGGAAGCTGATGGCCAGCCGGGACTCGGAGGATGACGTCAGCGATGGGACTGACGAGCACAGGGAGAAGCGGAGTATGGCGCTGATTGCCGAGCTGGAGCGGGCAACTCGGCGGGCTAGTGAGGCTGGCGACAAGGATGACTGAGGAGTCTGTGCTGTTGCTATTAGTGCATTATTGTTATTGAAATTATTGTGAATTGCTTTCTCATCATTGCAGCGTCTTTGCTATGAGACTACTGCTGGGAAGTTGCTGTCAGACTGTATATAGTAGCTGACAGATTGCAGTTTTATGGCTGACAGATTGCAGTTTTATGGCTGACAGATTGCAGTTTCATGGCTGACAGATTGCAGTTTTATGGCTGACAGATTGCAGTTTTATGGCTGACAGATTGCAGTTTTATGGCTGACAGATTGCAGTTTTATGGCTGACAGATTGCAGTTTTATGGCTGACAGATTGCAGTTTTATGGCTGACAGGTTACAGTTTAGTAGCTGACAGATTACAGTTTTGTTGCTGACAGATTACAGTTTAGTAGCTGACAGATTACAGTTTAGTAGCTGACAGATTAGTTTTGTTGCTGACAGATTACAGTTTTGTTTTGTTACTGACAGATAACAGTTTAATAGCTGACAGGTTACAGTTTAGTAGCTGACAGATTACAGTTTAGTAGCTGACAGATTACAGTTTAGTAGCTGACAGATTACAGTTTAGTAGCTGACAGATTAGTTTTGTTGCTGACAGATTACAGTTTAGTAGCTGACAGATTACAGTTTAGTAGCTGACAGATTACAGTTTAGTAGCTGACAGATTACAGTTAAGTAGCTGACAGATTACAGTTTAGTAGCTGACAGATTACAGTTTAGTAGCTGACAGATTACAGTTTGCAGCTGGCAGATTACAGTTTAGTAGCTGACAGATTGCAGCTTAGTAGCTGACAGATTACAGCTTAGTAGCTGGCAGATTACAGTTCAGTAGCTGGCAGATTACAGTTTAGTAGCTGACAGATTACAGTTTAGTAGCTGACAGATTACAGTTTAGTAGCTGACAGATTACAGTTTAGTAGCTGACAGATTACAGTTTAGTAGCTGACAGATTACAGTTTAGTAACTGACAGATTACAGTTTAGTAGCTGACAGATTACAGTTTAGTAGCTGACAGATTACAGTTTAGTAGCTGACAGATTACAGTTTAGTAGCTGACAGATTACAGTTTTTAGCTGACAGACTACACTTTAGTTACTGACAGATTACAGTTTTATGGCTGACAGATTACAGTTTTTAGCTGACAGACTACACTTTAGTTACTGACAGATTACAGTTTAGTTACTGACAGATTACAGTTTAGTTACTGACAGATTACAGTTTAGTTACTGACAGATTACAGTTTAGTAGCTGACAGATTATACTTTAGTAGCTGACAGATTACACTTTAGTAGATGACAGATTACAGTTTAGTTACTGAAAGATTACAGTTTAGTTACTGAAAGATTACAGTTTAGTTACTGAAAGATTACAGTTTAGTAGCTGACAGATTACAGTTTTTAGCTGACAGATTACAGTTTTATGGCTGACAGATTACAGTTTTTAGCTGACAGATTACACTTTTTAGCTGACAGACTACACTTTAGGTACTGACAGATTACAGTTTAGTTACTGACAGATTACAGTTTAGTTACTGACAGATTACAGTTTAGTTACTGACAGATTACAGTTTAGTAGCTGACAGATTACACTTTAGTAGCTGACAGATTACAGTTTTTAGCTGACAGATTACAGTTTTTAGCTGACAGACTACACTTTAGTTACTGACAGATTACAGTTTTATGGCTGACAGATTACAGTTTTTAGCTGACAGATTACAGTTTTTAGCTGACAGACTACACTTTAGTTACTGACAGATTACAGTTAGTTACTGACAGATTACAGTTTAGTTACTGACAGATTACAGTTTAGTTACTGACAGATTACAGTTTAGTAGCTGACAGATTACACTTTAGTAGCTGACAGATTACACTTTAGTAGATGACAGATTACAGTTTAGTTACTGAAAGATTACAGTTTAGTTACTGAAAGATTACAGTTTAGTTACTGAAAGATTACAGTTTAGTAGCTGACAGATGGCAGTTTGCGGTCAGTCTGTCATATTAATACTTGATAGGCTAACTGGGTGGTTCGTGCATGTGGATGTATACTTTCATAATTATGACATATCACTGCTGCATCCCAGAACCCAATCCAATTACACCTCTGTTACTGTATTGCTAAAGCTGCAATTTGTGTCGGTTCCAATTCCTACTGATGTGTTAGTTTTCAGTTGACTTTACTGCTCAACTTTCGTTGATATGTCAAGGCGTTTAACTACTTGCAGTAGAATAGTATCGCATTTTTATACACGCATATTTAGATCAGTTGCTGTCTGCTTGCAAAATAAAATAAAGAAATCTTAAGAATCCGGACTTGATTCTGAATAAAAATAACACTACGGCTATTTTTAGCTTACTAATTACAACTGTGTGTATTTTTCACATTAGAAATTCACAATATTAATTATGTACATCCATCAGTGTCGCTTGCAGAGCCTTGCAGCTGATTTCACTGACAACGAATACGCAATTAACACTGACTGTAGCCGTTAATCATGAAATCAGTGCAGAGTTCTGCTACTCAGGTAAATTTTCGAGCTCATTGCCAAACTTACCTGCTTAAGCTGTTGCTTCAGTGTGCCGTTTGTCGCGGTTTTCGAGACGCAGACAGGGTGACTGGGTTGGAATAGGTGGACTGGGAATGGTTTGCCTTCGCTCGCTGATTGTCAGAGCCGGTTCCGACCAAGCATTTTAATCCCCGTTCTCAAGCGGCTGGCCGTCACCTGTTTCTACAGTGGGACCCACCCCCGCCCTCTGCCGCGATCCCTGCCCCCCTTGCAGCCCCTTTAGCACCAATTTCTGACTTATTGGCCAGTGCTATTGCAAGTAAGTGAAGTTTGTAGTTAGAGTCGGGAGGGGGGCTAACTTCTGTCCCAATTGCTACTACCCCAGAAATTTCCCCATATGCATGCAAGGCTGTGTACACGGCTTTCTCTGACTCTAATCTTCGCAGCGTTTTTATATATTTACCCTCCCGCCAATCGGTTTTTTAAGTTTGCGCAGCTTTTCTGCGCGCTGTGTTGTGAGCACTGATCAAATACAAGAGCTTCGCACTGACTGTTGAGGATTATTAACTATGCCAGTGCTCCCCTTCTAGGAACCCTTGTCGAGGGCTGGAATTCGGAAATGCGTTTCGCTATGCTTTAGTTAGGGGGCGGGGGGAATTCTTCCCCACTTCCTGGCCTCCAGCTCTCTCAACCGCCACTCTATTCAACTATCCTAGGAATTTTCTGAGTCACAAGTTTGACTCTAAAACGCTCACTAAAAGTTACATCTGGCACTTGTTTGCGCGTGTCTGCCTTGGCTTTCTATTTCAGTTTTTTAGAATAAAACTTTCTCCACCGCTTTGCCAATACATGGGTTGAGCATGGATTTTTAGAGAGAGCGGCCGGACTGCTCAAGTTTTGGAGTTGAGATCGAAGTGGATCTAGTAAGAGAAGCGGAGAAACTTAAGCTATAAAGAATTTGAACCGATCGCTATACTTGTACGAGCGCAGAGGGGAGGGCTGCATTTCATTCGAGAAATGCTTGTATCAAAGTCGGTTTTTAATCATTTTTCATTTTTTGCCGTGTAATGTAGTTTTCTGAATAGACAGGCAGAATTAAGATTATATGATCAAAAAAGATAGCGTCACAACCTCAAGAAATCAATGCTAAAATGACTTGTTAATTGGCATTTGTATTTTTAATGTTGCTGAGTAAGTAATGATTCTGAGCACTTAACCATGTGCCTTGGCCATTTAGCCATGTGCCATGATTCCTTGAGTTTCGTATTACTGTAAGTATAGTAGCGCTATATATATTAAACGAGACCGAACAACACGGATTTTTGTGCACAAGGGATAAAGAATACATTAAGAATGTCCAAAGAACGAATTACATGTACGTACGTACGTACAGTACGTACATTCAAGTCGACGACTTGCGCTTCACTAGTCCCCTTAGTGATCGTAAAATTCAATGGAATTCTTTAAAAAAACAGCTGCCAATTCTGGCTACATATAATAATATTTGAACTTGCAAATTTACATGGTTTTCTAAGATTTTATCTGATCTACATGCATGTACAATGTACTCGTACATATATATTCTAGAGGTTTTTCATCAAACATGTTATCTTTTTTATGCAGGCTATACACGTAAAATTTCTTTCCGCTCAAAATAAACTGCTGCAACATACATGTTATAGCATTTAGTCAATATATACAATGTACATGACTATTGAATTTGCCCAATTGATTTGTAGCATGCAGTTTTTGTAAGCTTGATTGTCGTACTTTTCTAATTCCCTTTCGTTGCCAATTCCCATATCAACCATATACATCACTGTACGCTGCAAAGTAAGCTCAGAGCTTTGGGGCTTGTGCATGCACATATTTACAACAAGAATTATACTCGCTCAGGAGCGCTATAAGCAAAAGCTCCAACAGCTCAAAACTTATATCAATTAAACAGCTAACAGATTATTACAATATATACCAGTGTGCATGTATAAATCATTTGGCTGCATGCGAACGGTGTTAGAAATGGCTACAGGACGAATAAAAATAAGAAGTGTGGCTCATTCAGAAATCACTGTGTTCAAATATTTAAGTCAACAAAATAGAATAATATGCACTGTAAACTTTATGTTTTGGTACTCCGGTGCTCAACTCGTTACTCGTTACTATAGTACACGATTAACTTTACTACTACTCTGGGATTTATGTTTTAAAGCTAAAAAAGTATATAGAAATTATGATTTTTACTTTCGAAGAACACTACTAGAAATGACTGTATTATTTGTTTTACACTTTGTACTTCATAGAAAGAATTGTATAAGAGTACAGTTCGCTGAGATTCAATTTGTAACATGTGAACAATTTATTGACTTTCTGACAGCTCTGTCAACACATTGTGGCATTAGTCATTAGTCACAGTCATTAGTCATAAATTTTATATATTTAGCCTGTCTTTTTTTACTGATTTGCGGAGATAAAGGCAAGTCACAGAAATTTTTTCAGGTCTTGCTGATAAAATTTTTTATACCACTAGTGCTAGTGGTAATGCATGTATGACTAGGCCTCTGGCCAGTAGGCCTGTGTGCCCAAACGTGACAATGACAATTGGCAAACGAATCTGCTAATGGTGGCTAGTGTTAAATTAGTAACGACTTTTATGTTATTTGCAGTTTATCATTGACTGAACTTTTATAAAATGTCGCTGTTTATTTTCTCTTTCTATTTTTTATGTTTAGTATGTTTTGGGCTATATATATTTACACGCAAAACAAACACTCCACCAGAAGGCAGTAATGATGCAGAATTCGTTTCATTTCGAAATTCATATCTTATTGTTTATACTCTTGGAATGGGTAAGTATAGTTTCAGCATTTTAATTTTTTTGCTTCATGAGTCTTGATACTGCAGCATTGACTAGAGTAGTGACTTATAAAATAATTGCTAAACTAGTATACTAATTATATTATTTATATTAGGTCAATTTTATTTTATGATTGTAAGCTACTCTAGTCAATTTAAGAATATATAAATGTATAATCATGCAAAAGCCTTGCTGGGTAACTAGTTTAAATATTAAAGTTAATTTCTGTTAACCTAGTCCATAGGATATCAATTGCAATATCATATGCTTATAAATGCTTTTCTTAAATTGTGTGTATCTTTTTCATACATTTGTAAAGTAGCTTATATGCTTTTGTATGAATTATTAGACTTAAGTATATATGTATTATATCAAATTGTTAAATTAAATTATAGATTAAAAAATAGTTTGTATAAATGAGGAATCTTTAAATTATTTTTTAGCAAATCTTTAAATTCAAGCATAGTTCTTGACTTAGCTAAAGGCTCTAGGCATCTAGATACAAGCAAAGAGGTATCAACAAATATTCTGCTAACCCCTAGCAATATTTAGATACATGTATAAATTTTTTTTATTTAACCTATAAGTTATATTAGTTTATAATTCAAGTCTTAATTTTAATTTATATTTATAGCTACATAATCTTAGGTCAAACTGGTTTATGGCCACAATACCTTTTAGTTAAAAGAACCATTGCTGCTTTGACAAAGCAATTTTATAGAAAGCTTAGCAGACTTATAATTTATTAAAAGAATTATTCTTCAACATCCTCACACAGCTGGAGACTGGCTACAGGGTCCATATGTGTATGCACTTTATGAGCACTATGGCATGTCCAAGCGAGACATTGAGTTCCTATTTGTGGCCGGATTTGGTGCCAGCATGCTGTTTGGCACCATAGTTGGCTCCATCGCTGACAAGTATGGCCGTCGGAAAAACTGCATCATCTATGGCATCGTCTATGGCCTGACCTGCATTACTAAACACTTCAATAACTTCTGGGTGCTGCTGATTGGCCGGTTGCTAGGCGGCACAGCAACTAGTATACTGTGGAGCGGGTTCGAGTCCTGGCTAGTTCACGAGCATCATAGCAGAGGCTACAGCGAGCACCAATTAGAGGAGACATTTAATCTGGCCATCTTCTTCAACAGCATTGGCGCCATAGCCAGCGGTTTGGTGTCCCAGTACGCCGTGGACTGGTTCGGCTTCGTTGCCCCCTTCGACTGCGCCCTGCTGGTGCTGCTGGCCATGGCTGCCATCGCCTGGCTGCGCTGGCCAGAGAATTATGGCGACTCCGGTGCTCAACTCGGGGCCAACTTCGCTGCTGCATGGAATGCGGTGCGCACTGACCGCAAAGTGCTCAGCTTGGGCATCACTCAGGCCATGTTCGAGGGCAGCATGTACTGCTTTGTGCTGGAGTGGACCCCGGCCTTGACTCCAGAGAAGCTCAGTGAGTTGCGGCTGCGATGCCGTGTCGTGTTCGGTTGGTGCTAAAAATAAGCTCAGACAGAGCTGCCAAAATCCCATGTAGTTTAACAAAGTTCAGCTAGTTATGCAGAGAAGTTCAGGTATTACTGCAAAGAATTGCGGCAGGTGCTACAAAGAATCTCAGGTAGTTGCTGCAAAGAATCTCAGGTAGTTGCTGCAAAGAATCTCAGGTAGTTGCTGCAAATAATCTCAGGTAGTTGCTGCAAAGAATCTCAGGTAGTTGCTGCAAAGAATCTCAGGTAGTTGCTGCAAATAATCTCAGGTAGTTGCTGCAAAGAATCTCAGGTAGTTGCTGCAAAGAATCTCAGGTAGTTGCTGCAAAGAATCTCAGGTATTTGCTGCAAAGAATCTCAGGTAGTTGCTGCAAAGAATCTCAGGTAGTTGCTGCAAAGAATCTCAGGTAGTTGCTGCAAAGAATCTCAGGTATTTGCTGCAAAGAATCTCAGGTAGTTGCTGCAAAGAATCTCAGGTATTTGCTGCAAAGAATCTCAGGTAGTTGCTGCAAAGAATCTCAGGTAGTTGCTGCAAAGAATCTCAGGTAGTTGCTGCAAAGAATCTCAGGTAGTTGCTGCAAAGAATCTCAGGTATTTGCTGCAAAGAATCTCAGGTAGTTGCTGCAAAGAATCTCAGGTAGTTGCTGCAAAGAATCTCAGGTAGTTGCTGCAAAGAATCTCAGGTAGATGCTGCAAAGAATCTCAGGTATTTGCTGCAAAGAATCTCAGGTAGTTGCTGCAAAGAATCTCAGGTAGTTGCTGCAAAGAATCTCAGGTAGTTGCTGCAAAGAATCTCAGGTAGTTGCTGCAAAGAATCTCAGGTAGTTGCTGCAAAGAATCTCAGGTAGTTGCTGCAAAGAATCTCAGGTAGTTGCTGCAAAGAATCTCATGTAGTTGCTGCAAAGAATCTCAGGTAGTTGCTGCAAAGAATCTCAGGTAGTTGCTGCAAAGAATCTCAGGTAGTTGCTGCAAAGAATCTCAGGTAGTTGCTGCAAAGAATCTCAGGTAGAGCCGCATGAAAATTCGGGCAGTGCTACAAGAAAGTTCAGGCAGCGCCACAAATAAGTTCAGCTACAAAGAGAAGCTCTAAACCCTCCGCAGTGCCCTCCGTAGCGGCCGGCCATGCTGGCAGGATCCCGCACGGCTACATCTTCGCGGCCTACATGGTGAGCATGATGATCGGCAGTCAGCTCTACAGCCTGTGCTCAGCCCAGGCCAGGCCCGAGAGCTTCATGCGCTGGGTGTTCGCCGTCAGCGCTCTGTGCTTCGCATTGCCGGCTTGGAAGAAAACCGACGCCCTGATCCCGGCCACCTTCGGCGGCTTCTTGGCGTTCGAGGCCTGCATTGGACTGTTCTGGCCGGCCATTGGCACCATGCGGGGCCGCTACGTGCCGGATGCTAGTGAGCCGGGGGCTCGGAGTGTTTTCAGCTTTTTTAGCACTCAATTCTCAGCTCCCAAACTCCGGAATTCCGGATAAGCAGGCGGCTACGCAAGCAAGGAAACGCAAAGCCTTCGACGATATCGTCCCCGCAACCAGCACTGAGGCAATTCTGCCCATTCTGCTGACTCCTGAGCACAATACAGGCGCGGTGTGAATGACACGACAAGCCCTCAGGTTAATTTTCGTGCACATCGAACCAAAGGTCGTGGGGCAATGGTCAGACACGTTTGCCGCTGCTGTATATGGCGTAATTGGCGTTAATCCAAGAAATCTTTCTGGCCAGAAAATGTCAGCTCAAACGCATTCCAGCTTATCTGATAGATTTTTCTCTCTAAGCCTTAATTAGTGAAGAACTCGCCCAGTTTCTATGGCTATGTAAAAGCAGATAAATTCTTATCTTGCTATTGCGTTTTAATGCGACATTTTCATAGCTTTGAACTTTCAGACTCTGCTGCTATTGCTACGTGGAACAAGCAGTCACGCCATGATGAAAAAAATAAGAAAACAAGAAACATTTATATGCATAAAATTCAAATTTTCTAACTCGGTAGTGCATAAGAGTATAGGAGGAGGGACAGCCCAGGGGTATAGCAACACTGGTTCGATTCCATGCACGGTCCCATTCATTCGGAGATGCACGAAAATTAGCTTGATGGCTTGTCGTGCGATTCCCGCCCATGGGGCCAACCCCCAAGGCACAGAGAGTGAACAAGCCTGACGATTAGAAAGTCAGGGCTGCTGTACACCCTGTGTGAGTCTACTCAGAGGTCAGCGGAATAGGCATGAATGCTTGCACCTTCGCTGATTGCGAGCCCACTGCCACCCCTTTGAAACAGCCACCCCACTCTCGCCCCTTTAAAACAACCACCTACTCCCGCTATTCAAAACAACCACCCCACTCCCGCTATTCAAAACAACCACCCACTCCCGCTATTCAAAACAACCACCCACTCCCGCTATATAAAACAACCACCCCACTCACTCCTTTTAAACAACCACCCTACTCTCGCTCTTTAAAACAACCACCCCACTCACTCCTTTTAAACAGCCACCCCACTCTCGCTCTTTAAAACAACCACCCCACTCACTCCTTTTAAACAACCACCCCACTCACTCCTTTTAAACAACCACCCCACTCTCGCTCTTTAAAACAACCACCCCACTCACTCCTTTTAAACAACCACCCCACTCTCGCTCTTTAAAACAACCACCCCACTCACTCCTTTTAAACAACCACCCCACTCTCGCCTCTTTACAACAACTATCCCACTCCCGCTCTTTAAAACAGCCACCCCACTCACGCTCTTTAAAACAACCACCCACTCTAACTCCTTTTAAACAACCACCCTACTCTCGCCCCTTTAAAACAGCCACCCCACTCTCGCTCTTTAAAACAACCACCACCCACTCGCTCTTTAAAACAACCACCCCACTCTCACTCCTTTTAAACAACCACCCCACTCTCGCTATATAAAACAGCCACCCCACTCCCGCTATATAAAACAGCCACCCCACTCCCGCTATATAAAACAGCCACGCCACTCCCGCTCTATAAAACAGCCACCTTACTCCCGCCCCTTTAAAACAGCCACCCCACTCTCTTTAAAAAAACCACCACCCACTCTCGCTCTTTAAAATAGCCACCCTACTCTCGCTCTTAAAAACAACCACCACCCACTCTCGCTCTTTAAAATAGCCACCACACTCTCGCTCTTTAAAACAACCAACCCACTCTCGCTCTTTAAAACAACCACCCCACTCTCACTCCTTTTAAACAACCACCCAACTCTCGCCCCTTTAATTAAACAGCCACCCCACTCCCGATATATAAAACAGCCACCCCACTCCCGCTATATAAAACAGCCACCCCACTCCCGCTCTGTAAAACAGCCACCCACTCTTATTCTCACCCTACTTTTATTTCTCTTTTTTTCTTTTAGCCCGAGCCACAGTCATGAACTTTTTTCGCGTACCGCTCAATCTGATTGTTGTGGTCATATTGACCCAGAACTTCCCGCTCGCTCTAATCTTCAAGTGCTGCACTGGTTTTATGTTTATTGCGTTTGTGACGCAAGTCTATCTGAATCGGTGAGTTGCGCTGTGCTGTTTTTTCATTGTGTTTTGATCCGTTTTACTAGCCTTTCGCCTCTTGTTGGTCGGGGGAGTGAACTAAGGTAGGCAGCTGCTGGTAGAGTGGGTGAAGCGGTTTTTTCTGCTAGAAAACTTTTACTAGGATTTGCTCAAACGATAGCATGCAAACGCGGTGCATTGAGTTTTTCCATTTTTAAAGCATTATCCTTGCAACCGGAAGAGCCCAGACTAATGACATTTACATACCGCTTTTCTCCTTCCAACTCAATCGATCCAAGCGCTCCTGGGATAAAAAAATTGCGCCTGTCGGTGGTCTGATTGACAGTAAAAATACTCCATTCTGTGCGTTTTCTAAATCAAGTGCCGGTTTGGGCTATTTGAAAAGCTGAACTTACTGAATTATTGAACTCACTAAGCTGTCCAATGCACCTGGTCCGAGATTGCAGCTGCTGTGCTGTCTCTGGTGGCACTATTGTTTTCCCAATCACGTAGTTAAATAGTGTATCTTGCGGTGGCAGAGCAGCTCAGCGGGGTGCACGCCGTCTGACTCTTGCACCATTGTTAACTTTTCGGTGCGCGGCTTTCATTTGCGGATTCCAAGTTCTATGTTCTAGGATGAGAAAGTCCGGTCCGCTGTGCACCCTGTATGATCGTGTTCCTGGAGTAGTCTATTTCACGGGTGGCTTAGCAGTTCTCTTTTCAAATGTTTTCTGTTTTCAATTATTTTAACTTGCCCGCGCCTTTTTCTGTTCGCAGCATAACCAAATGCCAGGATTTGCTACATTTGAACGAGTTGCAAAAGCAGCAACAGCAGGAGCAGGAGGAGTGGCGCACATCTGTTCTCGATTCCCCAGCTGAATCTGAGTCTGCTGAGCAGGAATCAGAAAAATACTCATCTCCTGAGCTCGCAGCCTAATGTGGACTCTACCTTTTTTGCCTTCTCTATTTGAAATTTGCTTCCAATTTCTTTTCTTTTGCAAAGCAAAATTGGATTCTTCTTGCCAAATATCGGAGATTGCGGTTGAGTCGTCGGAGTTAGCTTCATGATCAGTCCGTATCACAGATACTAGAATAACTAGATAGGCCACTCAGCACATTCGCATGTAAGCTACTTTCTGTTCAGTAGTAATTTAACAGAGGCATTTTAATTTATTTTTTCAAGCCAATGCTCACTTATTAACTCTCACCCCTCCCAGCTTAAACCCTCCAACCAGCTCCTTTCCACACGACCCGCCCCGCCAGCCTCAATTTTTATTGGCTTTCTCGGAATTCCAGCCTAAAGCTGCCATGTACATTTCAGTGGACTGGCTAATGTACATTATTGCTGAACCAATTAGCAAGCTGTTTACCGCCCGCAAGCTTGGGCTTCTAAACTTATCAAAGTAATTTCAGCTGCCTTTATTTTTATAAAATAGCTTTTTTATTCTTCTTTGCTACTGAACTGAAAGTAGAAAGCTGTTTTTTAAATATATATGCCTGAGTGGCCATCTATTTATTTTAGAATCTGTGGTTCGAATCTTCGCACTTGTCTGCTGCTTATCAGGGATGCTAGAAAATGTACTTGGAGAGCTGTTGATTTCGACTTTTTAGTTTAACTGAGGAAAAGCTTTTGCAATGTTTTTTTAGTGAAATGTTCTTGCTTTTAATTTTTAGCGTATTGATAATAAAAAATAATGATAATAATATAAAGAATAGTATTAACTTTTCATTTGTTTATGCAGAACGATTTTTTCCGTTAACTCGGTTTAACAAAAAATATTTTATTCGCTGTTATCCTTAATATTATTTTATCGGAATTTTGACTCGATAATTCGGCAAAGATACTTCGGGAACTGAAGGATTATGTTTAATAAAAGTACTTATTACAATGTAAGTACTTGTTTGTACCCATTTTCTTAGTTCATTAATCAGTAATGTTTTGTAGGTTAAATTGCTTAGCGGAAAAGAATTACATGTACGCTCGTAGGGGGTCTGTTTCTACTGCAAGTAGCGTCCTTTGCGCCTGCAACTTGTCTTAAATTTCTGGAATTTATCAAGCATAATTTAAAATTACACTACTACTACTACTGCCGATACTACTACTGCTACTACCCCACTGCTACTACTACTGCTACTATAACTACTGCTGCTGCTACTACTACTTTTTCTACTACTGCTACTATAACTACTACTACTCATTACTCGGGTCCATGAGATTTGCCCGCAGTGCAATTTGCCCGCGAGCGAGTTGCCCGCCGAGGTTTGCCCGCAATGCTTTTTTACTGCAGATTTTGTCTGCATTGTCTTCCCAATGCTTATTACATGTAATACATCTTAGTAAAGAGATTTACACGATCAAAACTTTTTGATAGTAACTGCATATCAAATGCATATTTTTTGGGGGGGCCGGGCAATGCAGACAATCTAGCTGTCAAATGCGCTGCAGTAAAAAAGCACTGCGGGCAATTCGTCTGCGGACATTTCTCGTGCTCCCTCACTACTCGGTAAATTTCAATTATCTTTACGGCTGAATATCACAGGTGTTGAGGCCAATTGGCAAATCGTTTTAGCTCGTAGTTCTGTTGACAAGCCAGAGCTGGGGCTCGAATCGTTTATTTTATTGCATGCCGGATGTGATTTACGGGCAGGTGGCGCCGCGTGTTTAGCTCAAAATCGGATTATTTTCCCAATAAATACATGTCTGCAAGGTAACTTTAGTCTTTGTTCAAGCCTAATGACCTGGTAGATAAGCAATTATTTTCTCTGTCTGGCCTGGCTCTGCTCAATGAAGTTGAGCAAATCTGCTGAGCAATTAGTCCTGTGTGCATTCGCTTCATTTATTTCATCCTTGGCTCACTTTGCGCTCAGGCGGACAAGTACATGTAATAAGCCTGCCATTTATAGAATGTTAGCCAGCTAATTAGCTGCTCGATTCAATGCAAACAGTTCGATACAGGAAGATCCACACACAAGCAGTGCCGTTTTCTATGGGAAGCACTCTTTATAGTCTTGATTTAGGGATTTGTTTCTTATAGTCTGTTTTACAGTCATTTTTACTGTTTTTTCTACAGTCTTTTCTACAATCCGTTTTAGACTCTTTTCTACAGTCTCTGTAGTCTGTTTTACAGTCTGTTCTACAGTCTGTTCTGGAGTCTGTTCTACAGTCTGTTCTGGAGTCTGTTCTAGAGTCTGTTCTACAGTCTGTTCTACAGTCTGTTCTTCAGTCTGTTCTACAGTCTGTTCTACAGTCTGTTCTACAGTCTGTTCTACAGTCTGTTCTTCAGTCTGTTCTACAGTCTGTTCTAGAGTCTGTTCTACAGTCTGTTCTACAGTCTGTTCTTCAGTCTGTTCTTCAGTCTGTTCTACAGTCTGTTCTACAGTCTGTTCTTTAGTCTGTTCTAGAGTCTGTTCTACAGTCTGTTCTACAGTCTGTTCTACAGTCTGTTCTTCAGTCTGTTCTACAGTCTGTTCTACAGTCTGTTCTACAGTCTGTTCTTCAATCTGTTCTACAGTCTGTTTTACAGTCTGTTCTTCAATCTGTTCTACAGTTCTACAGTGTGTTCTACAGTCTGTTCTACAGTCTGTTCTACAGTCTGTTCTACGGTCTGTTCTAGAGTCTGTTCTAGAGTCTGTTCTACAGTCTGTTCTACAGTGTGTTCTACAGTCTGTTCTTCAGTCTGTTCTACAGTCTGTTCTACGGTCTGTTCTACAGTCTGTTCTACAGTCTTTTCTAGAGTCTGTTCTACAGTCTGTTCTTCAGTCTGTTCTACAGTCTGTTCTACAGTCTTCCACATAGTGTAATCTTTTCTACAGTCTAACTCTAACTGGACGGGCCCGGTCGCTTTAATTCTTCTCTCTCTGCAGTTATTGCTTAAAATGAGCTGATTTTCGGCCAATCGCAAGCCAAGCCCAGCTGCCGCATCCAGACAGACCGAGCCAATCAAAGTGTTTGTCGGGTGACAAGTACGGGCCAGACTTTAGTTGCTTCGAATGTTAAGTGCAGAATGCGGCAGCCTGTGAGTTCTGCTCTGCGTCGCCATTTCTCGGGAGTTTCAGATTTCACAAGAGACTAGCTTCCATTGAAACCGATGGCGGAGTTCAGAGAGGCTCGGAAGCTGAGCTTCTACATGTTCGGCTGCGCGGGCACAGCCATCTGCTGCCTGGGCGTGCTGGCCAACTGCCTCTCCCTGGTAGTGCTGTCTAAAAAGTCCATGCGGAGCAGCAGCACCAATCTGTACCTGATGGCCCTGTCGGTGGCCGACACCATGGTGCTGCTCATGTCGCTGCTCACCTTCCTGAAGGACACTCGCCCGGAATTTGATCAGCCCGAGTACCTGGTCTGGCGGGACTCGACCTGGCTGCCGCATGTCTATATTTATTCGCACGCGTTGAACCTTATGTTTCAGGTGCGAATTTGGGCCTGGTTTGCAGCGTTTCAGTGCAGTTTATGGTCTGGTTTACTGTCTGACTTGTCTGGTTTACAGGTTGGTTTATAGTCTGGTTTACTGTCTGACTGTCTGGTTCACAGGGGTTTATGGTCTGGCTTACTGTCTGACTGTCTGGTTTACAAGTTGGTTTATGGTCTGGTTTACTGCTTTGTTTACAGTCTGGTAATAAAGTCATAAAGGCCCCCTAAGAGACAGGGGCTGCCCACCAAGAGACAGGGGTGCCCACCAAGAGACAGGGGCTGCCCACCAAGAGACGGGTTGCCCACCAAGAGACAGGGGCTGCCCACCAAAAGACAGTGGCGCCCTCCAAGAGACAGGGGTGCCCACCAAGAGACGGGTTGCCCACCAAGAGACAGGGGCTGCCCACCAAAAGACAGTGGCGCCCTCCAAGAGACAGGGGTGCCCACCAAGAGACAGGGCGCCCACCAAGATACAGGGGCGCCCTCCATGAGACAGGGGCGCCCACCATGAGACAGTGGCGCTCTCCAAGAGACAGGGGCGCCCACCATGAGACAGGGGCGCCCACCATGAGACAGTGGCGCCCTCCAAGAGATAGGGGCGCCCACCAAGAGACAGGGGCGCCCACCATGAGACAAGGGCGCCCACCATGAGACAGGGGTGCCCACCAAGAGACAGTGGCGCCCTCCAAGAGACAGGGGCGCCTACCAAGAGACAGTGGCGCCCACCATGAGACAGTGGCGCCCACCATGAGACAGGGGTGCTCACCAAGAGACAGGGGCGCCCACCATGAGACAGTGGCGCCCTCCAAGAGACAGGGGCGCTCACCATGAGACAGTGGCGCCCTCCAAGAGACAGGCTTTTATGCTGGTGAAAATAAGTTATTTTACCATTCAGTTGGAAAATAATAGCCACTTTTTCCTATAATTAATAAAATTATTGAGTCTACAGTCTACCCTCGGGCATCAAGGCTATAAAACTTTGATGTGTACTTTCCACTATGACTGATGATGGGCTAGTCTCATCAGCTCAGACCAAGAATTTTTTATCCATTTGTCTCCGAGAAAATTGCATTATTTTTATTGCAAAGCCACTTCGTGACTGAAACTATAACTAAATTTGGAATCGGGATTTTGCAATCCTAGCAAAAAGAAACTGCATGGTTCCCCTTGGCTACCGGCCTTTCGTATCTCCATCCCATTTCAGTATCGCCCCAGCTTTCAGCTTCTTTCTCTGTGTGTGTTCTCTGCACCAGTCTCTCTGTGCATGCTCTATCTGATAATGTCCCTCTGAATCGCTTCCACTTTTTATAGCTATTTCACTTCCTTTTTTACTTGTGTGTACCACCGTCTTATGGGCCATCTGTCTGTGAGTAGTTCCATCTCACTTCATCGCCGTTCTTTCTCTTTTCCCTCTTCCTTCCCTTTTCCCTCTCTCCCTCTCTCCCTGTCTCCCTGTCTCCCTCTCTCCCTCTCTCCCTCTCACCCTCTCTCCCTCTCTCCCTGTCTCCCTGTCTCCCTCTCTCCCTCTCTCCCTGTCTCCCTGTCTCCCTCTCTCCCTCTCTCCCTCTCACCCTCTCTCCCTCTCTCCCTGTCTCCCTGTCTCCCTCTCTCCCTCTCTCCCTCTCTCCCTGTCTCCCTGTCTCCCTCTCTCCCTCTCTCCCTCTCACCCTCTCTCCCTCTCTCCCTGTCTCCCTCACTCCCTCTCTCCCTGTCTCCCTCACTCCCTCTCTCCCTCTCTCCCTCTCTCTCTCTCCCTCTCTCTCTCTCTCCCTCTCTCCCTCTCTCCCTCTCTCCCTCTCACCCTCTCACCCTCTCTCCCTCTCTCCCTCTCTCCCTCTCTCCCTCTCACTCTCTCTCCTCTCACCTTTTCTCCCTCTCTCCCTCTCTCCCTCTCTCCCTCTCTCCCTCTCTCCCTCTCTCCCTCTCTCCCTCTCACCCTCTCTCCCTCTCTCCCTCTCTCCCTCTCTCCCTCTATCTCTCTTTCCAGCGCTCTTCCCATGCATTCAGAGCCTCAGTACAAAGTGTCAGTAAAAGTAAAAAATCCCGTGCATGCAAAAAAGAGTTTCCCGATCCCCAGTGGTTGACGCTAAGATCCTCAACCGACCTTCGCTCAGCTCTAATCCGAGTTAAGCGAATATTAAGGATTAAAGCAGGAATAAAATGGATTATAATATTTATTAACCCATAAAGTTTCATAAGCAAGCTTTTTTATCGAAGTTTTTTTCTTCCCAGAACTCGTTGAAAAAGATTTCCCCCGGGGAGTAAGTCGAAAATATGGCCAAAATTCGAGCCTCTAACGAATCTCCTGGGAGCAGAAGTTCTCTCTCTCTCTCTCTCTTTGGCGAAAGAAGCAGATTTTTTTAGTCTCGCGCAAATGCTTGCAATGAATTCTTTTGTTTTTTACTCCCGCCGCAGTTCTAAATAGATATATGCTCGCATATGGAATTGCAATAAAGCTGGCTCTGTGACACCGGATATGAGAGCGGGACGGTAGCTAATAGGGCTGCTCAAAAATAAAGAAGGTTGACGGTTGACGGTGGAAGCCCAAATCACTGGTGCCACAATGTCTTGACATTGCTGCTGTTTGGTGCTAGCTGTTTGGCCGAATTTTTGTTAATAAGGAGCAGAATTAATTTTATTAGATTTCTGGGTAATTCTTCGGCTTTTTGAACGCCCGACTGGCTGTAGAAATAGTCTCTCTATGGCCGAACCACCCTGCTGGCCTCACTTCTGAGTCATTCATTCCACACTGCACATAATAAACTGTCTATGGCTGAAACCCCCTGGCCTCACTTCTGAGTCATTCATTCCACACTGCACATAATAAACTGTCTATGGCTGAAACCCCCTGGCCTCACTTCTGAGTCATTCATTCCACACTGCACATAATAAACTGTCTATGGCTGAAACCCCCTGGTTTCACTTCTAATTCGTTCATTCCACACTGCAAATAATAAACTGTCTATGGCCAAAGCTCCTGGCCTCACTCTACGTCATTCATTAATCATTACACACTGCAGTAGAGAGCGACTGTCTATGGTCTCATCATAAAGTCAATCCCAGTGCACAGACAAACTGTCTATGGCCGAACCGTTCTTCGACTCTCACTCATTCATTCATTTATAGCCTAGAGTTCAACCGTTGCCCCTAGCAACGAATAAGATAATATGGAATGAATTCAATTGAAATCCTCAAACCAATGCTTATCCTTTCACCCAATGACTGCAGGATAGAGTAGAAAACGCTCATCATAGCTATTCCATATGCTTAACCATAGCCCTTCGAAATTCTAAATTTTGTTGAGCAAGACAAAAAAATTCGACTCTCTCCAGCACGCAATGGGAATGAAAATTGAATAATAGCGAGCAGGCAGTCATACAGCTTTTTTTGACAGATCTACCAGAGTTGCCCCATGCGCGCGATTTCGCTATCCGTCCCTCCCAGCCTCTTGCACTTTTCAATTTTTTTCCTTTCCCCAGAGTTATAACCAGTGCGCCACACTGATTGTGAAGATGTAGCGAGCATTCTAATTTTGTCAGATTTTGTCAGTAGACAGGATCAGTAGCTATCTGGGACAGATGTCATAGTAGCGAAAATTAAAAAATAAGGTGCAGTTGAATTTTTTATTTAGAACCGAGATATTTGATTCGAAAGTCTGGAAAATTTGCGAAGCAGGAATGTACTTTACTGCTTACCCCAAACTGAAGGTGCGAAATTTTCCTTAGTCTCACCTGACAAACACAGATCCTCAGTTTCTGCAAGGTGTCCAACATGTTAGAATGCATTGCATTGGAAATTTAATAGGATGCTGGAAGCTGAGGATTATTGCCGTCTATCTGTCCGTACTCGAGCACTTGAGAGCTCGGAGCAGCGCTCTCAACAGATCTGTTACTGCGGGACCCATGCTGCTCCTGCTCTGCTGCTTTCGCACTTGAGCACGTGCATGGAACTACAGATTTATGCCTTTTTATCTTTTGCACAGACTGCATACCTGTGTGTACGCACTCAGGCTGATCGCGTCTCTCCACTCATCACTCACTCAATTTCATAGATTGACTCAACTCCATCACTCACTCAGCTTCATAGATTGACTCAACTCCATCACTCACTCAGCTTCATAATAGAGTCACTCCATCACTCACTCAGCTTCATAATAGAGTCACTCCATCACTCACTCAGCTTCATAATAGAGTCCCTCCATCACTCATTCAGCTTCATAATAGAGTCCCTCCATCACTCACTCAGCTTCATAATAGAGTCCCTCCATCACTCACTCAGCTTCATAATAGAGTCACTCCATCACTCACTCAGCTTCATAATAGAGTCCCTCCATCACTCACTCAGCTTCATAATAGAGTCCCTCCATCACTCACTCAGCTTCATAATAGAGTCCCTCCATCACTCACTCAGCTTCATAATAGAGTCCCTCCATCACTCACTCAGCTTCATAATAGAGTCACTCCATCACTCACTCAGTTTCATAGATTGACTCAACTCCATCACTCACTCAGCTTCATAATAGAGTCACTCCATCACTCACTCAGCTTCATAATAGAGTCCCTCCATCACTCACTCAGCCTAAGAGAGTCACTCCATCACTCACTCAGCTTCATAATAGAGTCACTCCATCACTCACTCAGCTTCATAATAGAGTCACTCCATCACTCACTCAGCTTCATAATAGAGTCACTCCATCACTCACTCAGCTTCATAATAGAGTCACTCCATCACTCACTCAGCTTCAAAGAGTTACTCCATCACTCACTCAGTTTCATAGATTGACTCAACTCCATCACTCCCTCAGCTTCATAATAGAGTCACTCCATCACTCACTCAGCCTAAGAGAGTCACTCCATCACTCACTCAGCTTCAAAGAGTCACTCCATCACTCACTCAGCTTCATAATAGAGTCACTCCATCACTTACTCAGTTTCATAGATTGACTCAACTCCATCACTCCCTCAGCTTCATAATAGAGTCACTCCATCACTCACTCAGCCTAAGATATTCACTCCATCACTCACTCAGCTTCATAATAGATTCACTCCATCACTCACTCAGCTTCATAATAGAGTCACTCCATCACTCACTCAGCTTCATAATAGAGTCACTCCATCACTCACTTAGTTTCATAGATTGACTTAACTCCATCACTCCCTCAGCTTCATAATAGAGTCACTCCATCACTCACTCAGCTTCATAATAGAGTCACTCCATCACTCACTCAGCTTCATAATAGAGTCACTCCATCACTCACTCAGTTTCATAGATTGACTCAACTCCATCACTCCCTCAGCTTCATAATAGAGTCACTCCATCACTGACTCAGTTTCATAGATTGACTCAACTCCATCACTCACTCAGCTTCATAATAGAGTCACTCCATCACTCACTCAGCTTCATAATAGAGTCCCTCCATCACTCACTCAGCCTAAGAGAGTCACTCCATCACTCACTCAGCTTCATAATAGAGTCACTCCATCACTCACTCAGCTTCATAATAGAGTCACTCCATCACTCACTCAGCTTCATAATAGAGTCACTCCATCACTCACTCAGCTTCATAATAGAGTCACTCCATCACTCACTCAGCTTCATAGAGTCACTCCATCAGTCACTCAGCTTCAAAGAGTTACTCCACTCCATCAGTCACTCAGCTTCATAGAGTCACTCCATCACTCACTCAGCTTCAAAGAGTCACTCCATCACTCACTCAGCTTCATAGAGTCACTCCATCAGTCACTCAGCTTCAAAGAGTTACTCCACTCCATCAGTCACTCAGCTCAGCTTCAAAGTCACTCCACTCCATCACTCACTCAGCCTCCCCACCCTGCCATGCCGCAGGTGGCTTCGGTCTGGCTCACCCTGGCCTTTACCGTCGACCGCTACGTGATGATCTGCCACCCGTTCGTCGCCGAGCGTCGTTGCAGCCGCCGAATCGTCTACTGCGTGATCGGCGCCATCTTCGCCGGAGCCGGCGTCTATTCGTTGCCGCGCGCCTTCGAACAGGTGATCTTCCGGCACGACTGGCCCTACCGGCTCGGGCTGAATGACACCCTGCAGGGCCTCGGCAATGCGTCCAGCTGGCTGCACAGCGAGCAGCTGGAGAAACTGCAGGTGTACGAGGAACTCGGCACCATCCAGTGGTTTCACACGTCCGGTTTCGGCCTGTCAGACTCCTTCCGCATCGCCTACCACCTCACCGCGTGGCTGCTGCTGGTGGTGGCTCTGCCCTTCGTCTGCATCGCCGTCATGAACGTCTTCCTGATCCTGGAGGTCCGCCGCTCCCGCCGCCGCGGCCGTCAGATCAACGCCAGCGAGCGGCGTCGTAGCGACACCAACCTGATGCTGATCGGCGTCATCTGCCTGTTCTTCACCTGCCAGATCCCCGCCGCGGTGTCGCACGTGCTCTGGAGCGTCCGGCCGGTGCACACCAACGGCACGGTCGGCATGCCGGTGTTCACCTTCTACGAGGTGTCCAACCTGCTGGTGGTGCTGAACTCCGCCATCAACATTGTGCCGTACTATTTGTTCAGCCGGAAATTCCGCCAGGAGTTCGCCAGCCTGCTGGCCTGCCGGCTGTTGAAGCTCTGCGGCCGCGGCGGCGAAGGCGAAGGCGGTGGCAGAGGCGGGAGGCGGCACGGGGAACAGCAGGCGGTGCCCATGGCCGAGCTGCAGCCTCTGGGACAGTGCAGCGCCGCCAGTGCCGCATGGCACGAGGCTTCAACAAAGAGAAATCGGCGAGCAAGTCAGCGAAGCATTCCGGCAAAGTAGCAGCTACTCATAGTAGCAGCAGAGTAAATTCAGGCTGAGCAACAAACGAATAAATTGATTTTTAGTGAGAGAAATTCGATGATAAATGTAAAATGCACTTTGCTGGTTTGCCAGTCTCCAACCAATTGAAAACTTTGGCTCAGGTGGCCAAGGCTCAGGAGGAATTGTTCAGGTAGTTGCCAAGGTTCACGAGGAATTGTTCAGATAGGTGCCTAGGCTCATGGGGAATTGTTCAGACAGGTGCCAAGGTTCATGGGGAATTGTTTAGGTAGTTGCCAAGGCTCATGGGGAATTGTTCAGACAGGTGCCAAGGCTCATGGGGAATTGTTCAGACAGGTGCCAAGGCTCATGGGGAATTTTTCAGACAGGTGCCAAGGCTCATGAACCTTTAGGTAAAAAAGCTTCAGTTTTGTTAGAAAAACATCATATTGTCATTAATTAAGCCTTACCTACTTACTATTAGTCCATCGCCATAGAGTCACGTGACTTGCCCAGCCGTAATTTAAATTCGTAAATTCGTGCGGCGAAATAATGTTACACCTGTTTTTACTCATTGCTGTCAATCAAACAGTAATTAGAGAGACAGTCCTGCCAAGAAGGCGTAATTGTGTCGTTTGTTTAACTGCGCTATATTTAAATTTAAAAATTATTTTGAATTTTTATAAACAATTAGTTTAAATAACAGGTCTGTATAACCAACTGTTGTGTATTTTTGTGTAGCTGGTCTGTTATTTGTTTTACTAGCTGAATAAAATTTGAAATAAATTTCCCGCTCTTATTTGATGTGACTCAAAACTCGGCAACTTGTTTGCAGGAGTTCTCTGCAACTTTTTTCTCTTTCAGACTGAAATCTTATATGAGAATGATATGAGAATGATACGAGAGTGATATGAGAATGATATGAGAATAATACGATAATAATATGAGACTGATATGAGAATGATATGAGAATGGTACTAGAATGATATGAGAATGATATGAGAATGATATGAGAATGATATGAGAATGATATGAGAATGGTATGAGAATGATATGAGAGTGATATGAGAGTGATATGAGAATGATATGAGAATGATATGAGAGTGATATGAGAGTGATATGAGAATGGTACTAGAATAATACGAGAATGATATGAGAATGATATGAGAATGATATGAGAATGATATGAGAGTGATATGAGAATGATATGAGAATGATATGAGAGTGATATGATAATGATATGAGAGTGATATGAGAATGATATGAGAATGATACAGTAATTTCGGTTAAGAATGGTGTGAGAACAGATAGGTAATTAAAGTCCACAGAAGCTCATTTCAGACGCATCCCACCCTCCGTTTCACCTCTGCTGGCTCTTTGAAATCTAATCACATACCCTCGGTCTGCTTTGGCCAAGAAGCTCAGCTAGTCAGTTTGCGTGACAGCCGCTTCTGAAGGCCTACAAGTTGCTTCTTTTAATCTCTACAGCTTTGGTAGCCTCCCCTTTGCTTGCATTGCTTCAAGAAGCATCGCGTCTTTCATATAAATCTTCTAGGGGATACTTGGATGCGAAGCCGAATATCACTGATTGATTTTTTTGCCGAGAAATTCTTTGAAGAGGCCGTCTTTGATAAGGATTAACCCTACTGTTGCCAAAGAGTTGGATGATGAAACTGTGCAGTGAATTGCATGATTGATTTTCTAGGGATCAGAATGGGCATGAGAATGGGTATGAGGATGATATGAGGTGTTGAGAATGGGGATGAGAATGGGCTTGAGAATGGGGATGAGAATGGGCTTGAGAATGGGGATGAGAATGGGGATAAGAATGGGGATGAGAATTATGTTGAGAATGGGAGTGAGAATGTGGATGAGAATGGGGATGAGAATGATGTTGAGAATGTGGATGAGAATGGGGATGAGAATGATGTTGAGAATGGGGGTGAGTATGAAGATGAGCAGGCAAATATGAATTGTCTCTTAGTCAGGGTTCCAGAGAACTCGTTAGAAGCGAATTCCCTTCTCAGCAGCCAAAAAACAGACTCAGGCAAAGCTGCTTCCCCCGGAGACAGTCGGGCTCACCAAATCCCCCAGCGAGGCATCCCCAGTCATTTATCCCATCCGCTTCCCCAATCCCCCTGCCCCTATTCTCATTTGGTAATTGTCTCAGCATCCTATCCTGCTACATCCT